>CM057819.1:52100643-52370643 GCA_030067965.1 Latrodectus elegans
ATAATCATGCTTTTTATTTTCAGTGTTTCAAAATTTTTTGTCAATGGTATATTAAAATCTGAGGGAAAAAACATTCTAAAAATGAAATAAATTTACATAAATTTTTGTTTATGGCTTCATTATTTATATTGCAAATTAAAAAGTTATAAAATAATTGAATGCATAAAGATGGAAATATTTAAAGATTGCAAAATGATATTTTTGGTAACATAAAATTTAAGTCTTTGTAAATCATAATTTATAATCATAATTGAAAATATTACATGCATCAGAGATTTATGTTTGGTGATATTGTTATTCTTAGTTTCTTGTTTAATTCATTGATATATATATATATATATATATATATATATATATATATATATATATATATATATATATATATATATATATATATATATATATATTTGTAAATTTAATTTTTCTAGGTTGCTCTTTTATATACTTCTACAAGACTATTTATTAATATATCTCAAGTTTATATGCCAATGTATATACAAGATACTCTAGAATTACACAAGGTAAGTTAAATCAGTAGGCTCAGAATTTTGCTAGGCGATTTTGATTTAATTCTATTGATCTTTTCTACTTTTTTTTTTCCAGAACAAAATTGCTATCATTCCCCTGGTTGTGTTTATTAGTGGGTTCTTAGCATCATTTATAGTTAAATTTCTCAATCGTTACTTAGGTAGCAAGGTAATGTGTTATTCATTTTTAAGTAAATCTGATTTTATTTCTGCTCTTAAAGATATCTATTTGTTACTTCACTACCATTGTGATGATTTTTAAATAATTTCAAGTGAAATACATATTTATGTAAAGCAGTTCCTAAAGCCAGCATTTTGATTTGTAATTCTATGTAAGATTATTTTATAACTTATTACAATTACATCATTAATTTATAGATATATTTGAATTCCTAGTTTGTGTGTGTAAAAATTTTTTTACTTATGTGTGTACCATACATCACTTAATTGTTTTTATTTTCAAATTTTTTATTAAATGTTTAATTAAATATCTTTCATCAGTTTGTTCATATCTTTCATTTAAATATCTTAGTATTATCTTTCAGTGAATAGTCTTTTAATAAAATCTTTTAATGATTTTATTGAACAAATATAATTTTTCCTATATTTTTAGTTTGGTGTACTTATCAGTTACCTTATCAACTGCTTCAACTCAGTTTACATACATGTTAAAATTTTGAAGACTCAGAATTGTCATAAAATTTGTAATTAAAGCTATATTACAGTTATAAAACTTCACATGCTTAAATATGCAAGATATGTAATTTTTATATATAATCTTGGCAAAGTATGTTTTAATAAATAAATGTAATAAATGATCAAATGTAGAATATTTTCTATCATAGATTTATAATTTTGAAGTAACAAAAAAGATTAAGGTACTAATAACTCAACAAAGCTCATTTGTCATTATTGTGCTTTAATAGAATGAACATCAAAGAAAAGCAAAGACTTTAAAAAATTGTTCAGTGTATTTTATTTATATTTAATTTAAGATTAGAATCAATATCTTTTGAATTAATGAGGAATATAAAACTTTTTAAATTTAAATTGCTCAAGAAAAAATGTGTGCATTATAGATTGCTTTAAAATGTTAAGATTCTATTTAAATTATATTCTAAGAAAAATCTATATTCAAAATATGAATAAAAAAGATGCTTTTTGAATGACTTTAATTCAAAATTTTTTTACATATGTTTCTACTATACACATGTAACTCTTTAAATCTCTTGCATCAAATGAGGTTAAAATAAGCTGCATGACAAATTACCACTTCCACCAAAAAATGTGTGTTGGAAATTTTTTATACAATCTGTATTATATAATTGTATTACCTAGAATATACCGGTGTTCATCTATTAAAAATTATGTGGAAAAAAGAATTATTAGTAAATGAGCAGTATTGTAATTCATCAATTTTTATTAAATTTTAAATAGTTTGCAAAAAATAAAGAAATCTGTGATTAATAATTAAAAATGAGAATTTAAACAATTATGAATAATAATAGTAATAGTTTTTATTTAAAAATGAGAATATAAAAAAATAATTTCTGTATTCTAAGTATGTTATATTTCATATTCTATTCCATTTCCACATATCTTTAATGATATAAATCTAATATATTATTCTATGTTAAAAATATAATTTTCTCGGATCAATATTAGTATTCTAGTTTTAATTTAGGTGCATTTGTAAGTTGTGTACAGTAATAAAATTGTGCTACAACTTTATTGTCTTATAAATCTCATAATCTTAAATTGGTACTATTCCTTACACATTTATTGATTTATTTGTTTTCAATATTTTTGCTATCATCCAAATCACATATAAAAAATCAACTTCCTTAAAATTTTACCCTTGATAGAGCAACTCATTGATTTCATGTATCATCTTTAGTTTTTATTTTATGCTTACATTTCTTACTGCCGTTATAAATGACAATTTTACTTACATGCATATGTATTGCAACATAGGCCAGAATTTTTTAAACATGATTTTTTTTAAATTATGTTTGTAATTTCTCCCTATATTCTTTGTTGTGTTTATAGTTTAATTTGGTCAAATGACAAATTTATTATTAAAAATTTTCATTTATTTTGTAAGCTATGGAAAGCTTTTTAGTACTTATTTTCTCATTTGGTTTTTGATTTTTTTTTCCTCTTTATTCATATACTCTTAATAATGTTTAAAGCTTATAAAGTACATCTAGTATATATTTATCAGTGTCTTTAACTGAAATGTGCTAATTCAAATGTGTTCATATTGTGAAATTCTAGATTTTGCATAATCTTTGCTGAATAATGCAGTTTATTGGAAAATATTTTCTGCAAATATTATTTATATTAGGAAATCTATAAGTATTTGATTACATTCAAAATATAAAAACATATTTTGATATAAAACTAAAAATTTTAATATTTGGTGTGTATTAAACTAAAATCTAATGTAATTAATTTTTTGCAATCGAAAAGTAAGTTTTGAATTTATCATATTCTTTAATTAGCCTAATATTAATATTCATTTATAAATTATTGTTAAATAATTCAGTCACTCGTCTTTCATATTTAATGTCAACAAATTTTCTCCAACCTATGTAATCAAATACTTATTTACATTTTTTATTAATTATATATTAAGATATGGATAGAAATCACCGTTTTTATTAAAGGAAATTTAGCTAGCATTCATTCTTATATATTTTATTAGAAAAAGGATATCAACTCTAATGATAATTTAAATATTAAATATGTCAATTTCTATTTCAGATCACTTACTTTTTAGGGTGCATATTAGGCTTAGGTGCATGTATATGGATGTATTTGGGACAAGGAGAATACTTTTGTGAATATGAAATCTATGGACTTGCTGCAATTATTGGAATTGCTGGAACTACTCTTCTCATAATATCTCTTGGAATCACTTCTGATCTTATTGCAAATAGTACAGTATGTTACATTTTTTAATAAGTAAAAGTTTTTTGCTTTTAGTAAGAAAATTATTCAAATTAATTTCTTAAGAGAATAAATTTTTTTTATTCTTTTTCTTCATTTTCCAAATTTTTTCATCACAAAGAGAAAAGAATTTTTCAATTACTAAATCAATATTCTGATAACAAAGGTTTTATTTTTCATATATGTATTTCAAATATTTTAGGTTTAATTAAAAATTTTATTAAAAATGGGTCAAAACATTTTTATATGAAAGCAATCATGTTTGCTATTGGAAAAATAAATGTTATTTTTAAATGATTATGAATAAAAGTATTTATTTATAATTTTCAACAGTCTTATACATTTTATTTTAAAAACTGACGTACATGAAATAAGATTAATTTTCATATACATTTGAGGGTTTTTTTTTTTATGATTTTTACAAATTACTATTGTGAATATTTGATTCTTTCTCCAATTCAATCGGGATAATTTTTCGTTCTTAATGCTGCTGAACTAGCATCCAAATGCTTAGGCTTTTAATAATTCTTATGATAATTCCCAATCTCCAGTTTGTGTGTTTTTATTGATTTGGAACCCACTTTAAACTATAGATCATAATCTTTTGGATATTAATAAAGATCCTGGATTGTTCAAGACAAGCCCAAATTATTCTAAAATGAAATAAATGTAATCTTAACACCAATTCCCAGAACTCAAATTATGAAACTCAGAAAAATTCATATACTTGCTCCACAAAAGTAACAGTTTAACAAAACTTAGAAAATATCCTGGTTTGCAAAATATGAAATTAACTGCCTTTAAAAAAACTGAGTGTCTGAATTTGTTGATGAATTTAGTGAATTAATAATTTTGAAAATCACATGGGCCCAAGTTTAGTGCTGTAAAGCACAAAATGGGCTCTAGTGACAATTTTACTTTCTCAAGCTGAGATTTTCATAGATCGAGTATTAAGAGACATGTAATTTAGGTATACAAAAGATGTTAAAAAAAGTATAGTAAAACTGTATGAATATCTGTGATCACATCTTCCGTTTTTAGGAAACTAAATCATTGGTACTTTTATGACAGTAATAAAAAGTGAAGCAAATTTATTGTTTGTTGACTATTGCATATTGGTGACAGTTAGGATTTCTTTATTAGTGTAAATAAAATTTGTATGAACATAAAGTTAGATTATTTTTTGATTGAGGTTTGATTAAAAAGTTAAATAAAAATCAAATAACAAAAATGGTTGCAACTTTCCAGAAATTTCTTTCTGGAGCATTAGCTGAGAAAAAGCATAAAATTCCTTTCTTGCTATGGTCACAGTTAAAATTATATATATTTTAAAGACAAACAGTTTAGTTTATAAAAGAGATCTGTCTGAAAAAATGTGATGAGTATCAGAATTAACCAATAAAGACAGCCAAAATTGTTTAGTGTTAGCATAAAGCATTAGTATAGACAGAAATATAATATCAGCAACAAAACATTTCAAAATTTCCACTATGACAGATGACATAAGGTAAATATTGCACTAAAATTGTAAACATAGATTATCATAACACTCCATGTAACCTTGGTAATAAAAACACAAATTGTTGGTAATAAAAATACAAAATCTTGATCTTTGTCCTAACAAAGTCCTATAAGTAGTTTATAGCACAAATATGTAAGCAATATAATTAAGTTTAAGAAGTCATTAGTATAAAAATTTAAAAGAAATTGTTTACATACATTGTAATTAATAATTTAAAATTTTATTAGTTAATGAAATTTTTAAAAATTTAAATTGTCCTTGCCAATTTAAACTATTTTTAAAGTTGTCTTTTTCATTTTTGTTTTTCTTCTGTTCAATTGTCAATGTGTTTATGGCTTGAATAAATGGAAAACAGCTTCTCAAACTGATACTTTAATTTTTATATAAAATATCATTTTACTAACAAAATGAACTTCGTCATGTTTGTTACTGCTCAAAGAATGTGATTTCAAGGCAGGCTGCAAATTTGTTGACAAGTATGATTTCGACGTCTTTTCAGTATGATGTCATAATTATGTGTGACATATATGAAATGCTATCTGACATCATGGATATTTTAAACCAATGAGAATTGTGATAAAGTGGCTTAATGGTGATCTGAACTGGAATAAAAGAAGCAACCACTTCATGGTTAAAAAGTATACAGTATAAGAAGAATCCATCTGTCTACAGTGTTTCTTGTTTATTCCAAAACAACTCGGGAGCAATGTTTTCAAATTTTATGATATTCATGTTGCCAGTCTCTTAGTCTTCTCAAAACATACAACTGAATAAGAAAGCAGTATCTGATATGTGTCCCACTTAAAAAAATGCCAGTGATGTAAACTTGAATTTATCTTCCAGAAAGTTTTAGCCTTTTAAACAATCTGTTGCATTATGGTCAAATGAGGGTAGATTCACTTGATATTTTCTAGTTTCTTGAAACAAAAATACAAGAGTTATTCCTGAGACTGATTACTTAAGAAGTTGAGTTACAAAATCATATATTATTTACTGCTGAGGCTCAATGTGATTGAAATTTTACTGAAATATGGTATTTTTGGAGAAGGAAAAGTAATATTAAGTGTTACTTTCTTAACAAATATCATGATTGATATTAATCAGTTAAAACAAACGTACTATCATCTGACAATTTACCATCCTCAAATCAATGGTCTGACAAAAAAATATAAGAAAATTTCATAATGTCTGTAAGTAATTACTAAATAAAGAAATCAATGTACCACATTGGTAAAAAATTATTTTAAATTTAACAATATTTCAGTATTTTCTTTCTTCATGAAATATACCCAAAGCTCTTAATGAAATCTTTAGAGATTAAGTTATAATATCATGCATTATTTAATCTCGATTGCAAAATGTATTTGATTATTTTCTTTGAAGGAGAATGAAATATGGCAAAACTAGACTCTTTTTTTGCATCATTTCTTTCTTTGGGAAATAGTACCCAATTGTCAGTCAGAAATTGGTTATTTTGAATTTCACTAGACTTGTATGAACCATGTTGCATCAAAAAATTACAATGCATTTTTTTCCTTTTGTATTTATTGCTGTAAGTTTTTATAATAATTTTAAGTTAAAAATATTCTGTGTTATCCTTTAGTTCATATATTTAGTTATCTAATCTTATATATGGAAATGTCTTCATCAAACATTACATATTATAGGGTCATATTTTACACTTGACAAGGTTTAGAAAATGCCTAACTGTTGCAAAGTATTCAAATTATTAAAAGTTCAATAATTAGGAAGATATATGAAATGCTTTTGTTTATACTTGTACTCAATTTATATCTGTAAAAAATCTCTAATTTATTTGCCTTCTTATTGATAATTTTTTTAATTAACAGGGCTGAAAAATTTTAATGTATTTAGTTTTAAAATTTATAAAGCTTATTTTTCATAAGTTTAAAACTGATAATCTCTTGTTAGTTTTGCATCTAAAATAGTATCAAAATAATGTTATCTTTATTTTAGACAAGTGGAGCATTTGTGTTTGGTTGCATGAGTTTTCTTGACAAGCTTTCTAATGGTGTTGCTGTAGTAATAATTCAAAATTTCCATCCATGCATGTAAGTTATGCAAAAAACTACGTGGGTGTTGAATTATCTATAACTATATGATTTATTTTGCATACAAAATCTTAAATATTTAGAAACAACTTTAAAATTAAACTTTAATATGATTTAAATTCTTGCTGCAGATATCAGTATTTAATTTGATTTTTACAAGTTTTTTTTCTTTAATAAAGCAAATTTAATAATAAGCAGATTAGGTTTTATATGTAGAAAAAATAAATATATGCAATTTTGTTTAAGTCATATCTTGTAAACATGCTATTTAAAAAAGGAAAAGTTTTATAAAAGTTTACAGGAAATAACCTTTGTAATAACTTGCTTAGATAGCAAGTTAATTGATGAAAAAAATCAATTCTTAAATTCAACCATGCTAATATTACAATATAATTAATATTCTGTGTCCTTTATATATACTTACACTATTTTCATTTGTAGAAGTTGTTGTGCTGATTGCAAATGGTACTATAAATATGTTATTGTGTTTGCTTGTGGAAGTGCAATTATCCTTGGTTTGATAGGCTTGTTTTGTCTCTCAACACAATCAATTGGAGAAAGAAGAAATGAAAGTAAGCTGTATTTCTTATTACTTATGTATATGTTCTTGACATAGTGTTTTTAATTTTAAGGCTGCTTTACTGTCAGTGAGTCCCCCCCCCCTCTGTAAAAATGCTTTCTTAACTAGGACTTTTTATCATTCTGTAATTGAAATCCTTAAAATGTAATGATGTTGGTAAAAATTATTTAGTTTCTATTGTTAAAATTGTATCAAATGAGCAAATAAGAATTTCAATTATTTTCCTTGAGACATTACCAGATATTTTCTTCTCCTTGCTCTAAAATTGAATATAGTAACTCAAATTTTCTAAAGAAATACAAAAGGTTTTTAATCAAATATATTAAATATTAAAATTGTGTACACCAGCAGATTTCTGTTTACCTAGATTCAAGTTGGGCTCTACTGGTTTTATGGATCTTGCTAGGTGGAGGTCTGAATTTAGAAGCAGAAATTGAAAGAACACATCCATTGTTTGACCTGTGACCACTGGTTAGCGCTCTTTCCTTTGGTTCAACAGTTTGTGGGTTCGAATCCTACCTTGGGCATGGATGTTTGTAGTGGTTCAGAATCCACTTTAAACCGTAGGTCCCAGTATAATTAGCCCTCGTGTGCAAAAAATGACCGTTGAGCAACAAACAAACAAACAGACTTGTGACCACAACCTATTAAGCATTCCTCAACCTCCTTTAGTGAACCTAATAAATTTTCAAGTTGGGATTCGAATTCACTACCACAAGTTATTAAGGCATCGTCCTACAGCGATGGACATATGAGGTTCAAAACTCAAAGAAACACATATTCATGATATTATAAAATCTTAACATTATAATTATTATATTAGTGAGCCATCTGTTGACTAGGTTAAGCTACTAAAAAAACTCAATAATACTTATTTCAGCAAAATTTTGGCTATTTTTAAGTTTCTAAGTATTTCATTGAAATTGGCAAAAATCAGGAGTTTCCCGATAAAATCAGTAGAGTTGGTAGCTATGTGTATGTATGTATGTGTTGTGTGTGTGTGTGTGTATATATATATATATATATATATATATATGTATATATACAGTTAACTGTAATCAGTTAAAAATATGTTTTGCCAAAAGTAATTCAATATGTATCTCTCTCTTTTTTTTTTTTTTTTTTTTTTTTTTTTTTTGTACTCCAATTACATATCTAATTGAATTAATCATTGATACTGTTGTCTTGGCAAGACTGGAGTATCAGTAAATGATACAAATGCAAAATAATTAAAAATCAGAACTTCAAAAAATTTTTATTAAAATATGCAAAGCCTCATTACCAAACTTATTTCTTGATACATTTAATTTATTTTGAAGTATCCAAATTCTTAAGAAATATAGATTACTTTAGTTTTTAGTTATATAAAATGCATTATAGAGCATAACTTCAACTGTAAGGCTTAAAAATCATGAATGTTTTTGTTTTCATGCTAGTTTTTTTTTTTTTTTTTTTTTTTTAAATTTTACAGAAAGATTACCTATGAATCTGTAATAAAAGTAATATAACAATGAACATATAAATATTATTGTAAAAAATATGATATTCCTGGAATGTGATTTTACTCAAGTAAATAAGCAAAATGCTCACTTATCTGTATTTTCAATAGTTCTGAAATTTTTTGTTGAAAGATGTGTACAGCTAAACTATAAACTTATTGCCACAGCAACCCATTTAGAGGCCAAGGTCTATGGCTCCCATATCTGTTTTCGTAACTAAGATCCCTAGGGTCTGAAGCATATTACGGGTCAAGTAGTTAGCTTAATGTGAAATCCTCAGTGTTTAACTCCCTAGCATGCTTGGTACTTTATTTTATAGACCCACTGAAAGGCTGAGAGATGTGTACAGCTTATTTTATTTAAGAGAAGTTGTTTGGGTAAAAATAAAATGCTGCTATTTTCATTATCTTTTTTTTTTTTTTTTTAATTCATTTGAAATGGAAATTGTTTTGATTTTACTTGCTTGAAGTGTATGTATATATTTCTCCATATTTTAATGATACCTTGATTCAAAATTATTTAACCTCCAACTATCAATTGTAAATCATTTGTGTTTATGTGTTGAATTAATGAACTTTTAGTTGATGTACAGTATGACATAAAGTTGTATGAGAACTAATATTTATCATTTTCCTATATATTTCATCAAAAGTCAGTCATTCAAGTTTGTAAATAAGCTTTTAATTTAATTTTATCCTGAGTATTCATCTGTAAGTTATTACAAAAGCATTTTTTGTCTGATAATTTCAAAAGGAACAGACAAAAAAGTAAAAAAATATTCAAAATTATTCTATAATAGCAGTTTTGATACTAGAATCATATATTTTCATTATAAGGTATGGATCACCTTTACATTTGAATATATTTTATATTTTGCATATAAAATTATATGTGTTGATCTTGTTCGCTGCCATTTGTTGTTGGGTTTTTTTTTTCTTTTAATTGGCATTTAATGAATGCAAGAAATGATTACACTTAAGTGTCACACTTCAAATGTCTCGAAATTATTGGGTGAATATGTAAATTATTTGCTATTAATTTTTAATTACCTACATCAATAAATGATTCAAATTCAAAAATCAAAGCAGCTATATTTCAGGATATATTTATTGTAAATTATGATTTTTTTTTTTTTTTTAATATAGTACATTTGAATAAGTATGTGTTTGAAATGTATTATACTGTTGGAAATAGTAAAATATCAAGATGGAATTTTCTTTAAACTTAATGTCTTACATTTTCCTCCATTATTAAAAGAAGTACAAACTGTAGTAGTAGAATTTGTTCTTGGTTTCATAAAAGCAATATAAAGATGTATTTCATATTTTTTAATCATAAAATCTAATTTCATATGAGGCTTAAATTTTCCTTTTGGGATACTTTGATAAATATTTGTACCATTGTATAACTTTTCAAAAGTTATAATATATACAATAGTATAAAATGTATTGCTTTTTTGTAAAGCAATAATTTTTAGTAAAGTAGATTTTTCAATTTATGGAAGTTGATGTTAACAATAAAGTATCTTTAAAAGCATTTAAAAAAAAAAATAAGTAAATAAATAAAATTAAATTAAAAAGGGCTTTCATCTTTGCAATTTCTTTACATATGTATGTAATTTTTTTCTAGAACAGTTGATGCTAATGGTATTTTAACTATCAAAATTAATAAATTCTCAAAATTTTTACATAATGCAGATATGAGCTGAAAAACTACATAGAAGTAGATGTGAAAATTTTAACATTAATTTTTTAGAATCAACTCTTTAATCGAAAATATATCAAGGAAAATTAAGGTATTTAAAAATTCTACTATATATTTCTCATCAAAATAAATATATGCTTCAGCTAATTGTTCTAATAACATGTTCTGCTAATTTAAATGCTAAGTGCGTAAGTTTACTAAAATCTGGCTACTTAACAGATCGTTAATGCAAAATAAAATATACTGTATCAAATAAGAGACACCAAAAATGCTTCATACTTGTAAAAATTCTTTCTTTCTTTACACAAATAGCCATTTGTTTTAGTTATTTCTATTAAGTCAATAATTAAAATAAAAAAAAACAGTGAACGTTTTAGATTTCAAATGTCATTTCTGAATTCCTACAAAGATGTGTTTTTCATAACAATGATAATAATTTTATAGAATATATATAAAAAAATGAAATAAATGCATTGTAAACAGTGTAACTTTTTTCTCTGTTTTTAGAACAATTACATAAGAATTCCATCATAAGAAATAATAGAAGAGTTGCTAGCTTTTCCGCAGCCAAAACTGAGGAGGAAAAAAGACTATTAGAAGATGATTCTGATTCTATAGAAACATAACCATTTGCTGAATTAGGAAGAACATTTCTTAAAACTTGTTACATTTATTTACAAGAGAAATTGAGAAGTTTATGAATGCACACTTCATTTATGTTGTTCATAAAGCATACTTTTTTTTTGCATTGAAATTTCATATTCATGTAATACTCTAAATTGCTGATTATTGCACAGTATTGCTGCCCATCTATTTTTTGTAATCCCAGAGTGTAACAAAAGAAAATTAACTATAATGACATGCATGTGATATTTATTACATATTTCAAATGCTTGTAAAAAGTAAAAGATGCAATATTTATTTAAATTCAATGTAAAATGTGATATCTTTGTATAATGTATTATAATTATATTATAGTACTAGTTTATTTTTTTTTTTTTTTTTTTTTTGGCATTCCACTTTCCTGTTCAGAATTATTTATCAAAGATTAGTAATTTAATATAAATTTAGATATTTTATGTTTATTATATATTAATTGACTTATATATGCTAGTCAATTTGAGTTTACTATAAATATTTTATATATAAGTTAAGTATTATATGAGTTTATATTATTGTTTTACTGTGATTTCTTCTTACAAGGTTAATTTTTTTTTTATTTGTACCAAATGGCAATGGAATAGTTTTTTCTTCTTGATTTATTACTAGCAAGAATTACTTAGATTTTTTAAACTCATAAAAAAAACTATTTTTAATGTTAAAACATACTTAGAATTATTTAAGATTATAAAATTTGCAGTTTAAGCCAATAATTTATGAAGTAATATTTTACTTCATGTAAAGGTTTTTATAAGTTACTCTACATTGCATGATATTTAAGATTTTAAAAACTTTTTTCAAAATATAATTTTATTGAATAAAACCAGTCTTTCATGACATATATCAAAAAAGATAATTGTTAGAATCAAATTCTGGTAATTAATAATTATTGGATTATTAATATTTATTTGATATATAAGAGTATTTTCATGCATTATTTCTTAAGTCATTCCTGTTCCTTGCATTCATTGTTAATTTTTCATTATTTTTCATAAATGTTGTATATATTTTCCTTTTATTTTATTTATTATTTCTTGAACAAGTATTTAAATAGCTTTTATTAGATAGTTAAAATATTGCATTTGAATGAAAATAATTAAAATATAAAGAGAAATTTGAGCAATCAGTTAATAAATTTCAAAATTTTTAAAGCTTGAACTGTTTTCAATGAATAAATTCGTTTAAATGTTTTTTTCCTTGATATGAACTTAATGTTAAATCTTTGTACTAAAAATTCTTAACATAGAAAAATGCAGTATTTTATTATTTAACAATGTTATATCGATTTTGAATATATTTTTAATAAAATGTTTTACATAAATTTTATATTTTACTTTTTATTGTTAACTACACAATTCATATAAAGTGCATGTTTAATTTGATACCTGGCCTGTAATGAAATATTCCTTCTGCTTACTATTCGAATAATTTAAAAAGAAAAGAGAGCCATAATTTTTGACAAATGTAAAATATTTTCTGAGTTTTTTTTTTTTTTTTTTTTTTAAGCTGGATCTGAGAATTGCTATATTTTAAATTATTCACATTTACTTTTACTTTGAATAATTTCTATTATAGAAACTAAATTAAATTATTAAAATTAATGCATTGTCATTTTTAAATTCCAGTTAATTTTTAATGTTCCTTTTCAGTAATTTATAAAAAGAAAATCATTTATTCATTTAAATAATAATGTTCATAAATATCATGCGAATACCAATAAATATTTTGCAGATGTTAAGTGTAAAAATTGATTCTTAAAACTATTTTTGTGCTGTATTATTCAAAGTTTTCTTATGTGATTTTCATAAAATGTGGATAATTAATGAAACATAACTCTACCATATTTTTTCATTTAATATTCTCAAGTGGAAAGAAATTTAGGGATAAGATATTACAATTGATACCATAAAGATTTAGATTCATAATTGACAAATAAGATATATCCCTCTAGATTTATTAACTTTTTAATGTAACTTAATAGTAACTTGTAAATGTTTTCTCGCTTGAATTAAGTCATGATTAAATTATTATATTTGTAAAATATTGTTAAAACAATTTTTTAATAAATATGTTATTGAATAAATTACTTTGAAACAGTAATTTGTGTAAGTTTATAAAAAAATACCGTTTAAATTTTAATTAGAAAAGTTCTACTATATAACTAGATTTGTACAAGCTTAAAAGAATAAGGAGAGCATATGATTTTAATGAATCAATGCAAATTTTTTACCAGTGAATAAGTTATATAAAACTTCCTAATTTAAAACATAAACTTCATATTTACTTTATTTTTCATGATGTAAGAAAACAAGAAGTGCTAAAATCGTAATGTTAAAACTTTTTTTCTTGCAGTGATTCAGTTATACAATTTAATTTGTTAACTTTTGTTAAAATTGTTTGTTTTAAAACTTTATGTTAAAGGAATTTAATCAAAACCATAGTGAGAGATATTGATAATTTAAATCTTTGTAGTCCCAAAAACGAAATGGATTGTAAGAAATAAGAATGTTAAGCATTGGCCAGAAATAAGATCCATATTCTAGCTCAAATGTTGGAGACATCTTATTAAGAATTCAACGAGAAAAAAGCTAGAAAATTTATTAATTTTACTTTGCTACAAAAGCAGTTTGTAGTGGCAGTAGGTTGAACAGTCTCTGGACAAAAACCTCTAAAATAGCTTTTAGGATTGTTTTATTACGTAAACCATAGTGTTTATTCAATGAAACTCAAGGTATCAAAATTGACCAACGAAGATAATTTGTCGGTTATCAATTTTATATTCAAACGATTAGGCCTAATATTTACAAGCTTTAATTCAATTTGAAGTTTAACATATGTGTTTTGGTTGAAGAAAAAAGGGCTTTTAAATAACCTTGCATTCATTAAAGGACAATCACATTACATGGTTGCACTAATTTAATTCTATAAGCTGGCAGAGCAACATAGATGTATATATAGATCTGCATATTTCGAATAGCAACTTAATAGTTCGAATGTATACAAATAAGACATTAACATCTCACATTGTACTCAATACTTGCCATTGGAGATTCCTTGCTTTTAATGCATAATAATCTTAGATCTCATATATAATTTCTCATATTTAGAAAATTCTAATTTATTTCTTAATTTCCCGTAAATTAAATCTTTGAAATTTGCATAGTAAAATAAAATTTGCATAGATCTCCTGAGATAAATCTGATCGATCACGTTTGGACCACTCAGAATCTTTGTTACATCATCAGATACCTTTCCCTGTCTGAGACAGACTGCATTTCTTCAGAAATTAGAAAGTATTCTCTGAAATTTTATGGATAATCCTCATTGAACAAAAACAGATGAGCAACATCTCAGATGTTTGTATGTACCTTCCTCCATCTTACATTTTGTATTATCTCTGTGCAAAATGTTCATTGTTATTTTTATGTGTTCTTTACATATAAATTGTTAGCCAGAAGTATTTTTCATGTTCTTGATTTTATTTTCAAAAGTAAACTTCCCATTTAATTATTTTTGCGCCTTTTCTTTCCTTTTATTTTTTGTTATAGGCATACTCACCAATTTTATGCCTAACTGTTGCACAATGTTTTTATATATATATATAATTTGGTTATGTATGCTTGAGAAGATATTGAGTTTGATCTTAAATATCATTTTTTTTTTCACAACATGTAATGTTTTGATCTCAATCCGTTTATCAATTTTTAAAAGTATTATACTATTAAAACATAAAATCAAATCAACCTAATATTTTAAAGTACACTTTTTTTCTAAGTATTTTCATTTTAAAAGAGAAATTGCTTATTACGAAATCGTTGACTTAAATTATTCTCAAATACAATGTATTTGATCATCTTGAAATTACAAGAAATCTCAGAATTTCTTCAGAGACATTTTTATATGAACTATTTATTTAAAGAATATATATTATTAAAAACAATCTGTTCTGAACATATTTCGATTAAACTTAGTTAAATCATAGAATCTATTTATATGTGTGTTTAAATACTTCATGTTATCCATCTTTGTTAATTTTGAATGAATTCAATTTTTATGCAGTATTTAGAGCAAAAACAAAGAATATACTTAAAAGACTATCCATTAATTACTTTAATTAGAAATCTTTAGGAATAATATCTAAATTAATCACTAACTAATTAAAATACTAGCAAAAGATTATTTTATTTAAACAACAGTATTTAGAAACTCAAAATTTTTCCTATTTGAAAGTTTCTATTGTGGCACAACAATTTTCCTTTTATTTTCACATAGAAATTTAATCTTATACTTTTGAAAGGGGCAACGAATTTGATTTTGATAGATATTGAAAAATAATCTATATGTTGCAGGGAAAAAAACAAAATTCATGCTAGGAATTTCAACTCTGAAAATGGAGAAAGAGTCTACCGTAGAGTTTCAATTATCCCAACTCTGTCTGTTCGAATCGATTTCAGATAAATAAATTAAGACTAACGAAGAAAAAAAAATGGAAAAGAAGGAAGATAAGATTGATGTCAATTGAGAAATTCAAAAATATTTTTTTGAAAATTCCTGGTTATTTAAAAGTTAGTGCTGATGACAATAAATTAAGGTTATTCTTCAGATCCTGGATTTCAAATTGCAAATGATGAAAATGCAATGCTTTACTTAATGTCGAAGTTGAAACAGACACAGCACTATTAGCCTGAATGTTAACGCATAAAATTTATCACTGTACTGCGGATGGGTGCAATTTAAATTGCCTGAAGGCAGCCAAACAGCTTAATCTAGCTCAATTGTTCAGGATTACTTTCATTTATAATACTGTACTTACATAGTACTAACGTACTGCACTTTTAAGTACCTTAACATGTAAAAGTTTTGCCTTATTTAATTCATTAAAAGTTCTTTTCGTTTAAAATATGTAGTTTTTCTCCTATTTTCAACTTATCATAACTAGTTAAAATAGGCCCTTTTTTCAAAAAGAAGCCTATTAACCGAATTCTTCATTATCCGAGTGGAGTCCTGTCCCAATTAATTCGGATAATTGGAGTTCTATGATTTAAGTTTGTGAAAGTTTTCATTAAAATATTTCTTAACGAATTTTAAACATTATTTTATTTTTATAAAAAAAAAAATTTATAGTGCTGTAGCCTATATTGTAGCTGATCTCCTTGAACCAAACTTTTTCATTCCAAACTATTTTGTTCTTTATCTTTGATTTCCAATTATTTATTTTAATGCTGTTTAGGTCTTAATGGTTATCTAACCATTTCTTTTTGCATCTTTCTCCGAGTGATGGATTTAAAGTGTTTCAATTTATAATTTTTAACTAACATTTCCATTATTTATCTTAAATATGCTTAATTAATAAACTCGGATGTTTCTTCGCTTGAACAAATGACTAAGTTCGCTTTTGTTTCTGATTTTCCGTTGCGAATTATTAAACCTGCTGTAGGACGTCACTTCAAGACTCATTATAGATGTATATCTAAAACAGCAAATGCTGTATTTATAAACTGTCTGACGTTGAAAATGCCACATCAAGAAAGAGTGGCTAGAAAATGATATGAATTTCAGAGTAGACGCACTTTACCTAGTTATGCAAATGATGTGAAGTGCGCAGCTCAGGTAGGATAAGATATCAGGTGAGGAACCGACGGAGTGGGCAATATTCGTACCATTATTGCTGCTTGGAAAATAATTGTTGAAAGTTTGTTCTTGTCGCAAACGTCCCCTGTAATTGCAGTGAATGTCGGGCCTTCGGCGATGGAGTCAGTTTCATCAGACAGATAGGTTTATGAGGGTCATGGTGATCGGACTAAAAATGATAAGTTGGTCCTTACGGCAAATCGCAACTGACAGATAGCTAGATAGAGTGTAGCGGCTCTGGCGTGGATGGTTAGAACAAAGAACTGTGGAATTATATCCAGAACATGTTCGATTGGTGAGAGATTTGGCGAGCACGGTGGCCAGTGAAGCAGCTATACGCTCTGCAAGCCATGTTGGCTGATGCAAGTGATGTGTTGTCGAGTGTTATCCTGCTGATAAAGGGCATTGGGTATCCCACTGAAGGTAAGGGAGTGTTACCAGCAGCAGCACATCATCCATGTGACATTGGGCTGTCATAGTGTCGTGAAAAGTAACTAAAGGTGACCTGAAATCGGACGCAGAGACGCCCTAAACCATGATGTCGCTCTGTGGGGAGTTCTATTGCTGCAGAATTGGACCTGTCTCCACGTCGTAATCATACTCGTACGCGTCGACTATAATTGAAGAAACAGAAGTGGGGCTCATCTAAGAAGATGGTCCTGTACCACTCCTTCGTCCACATCTCTCAAATCTGGCATTATTCTAGAAGTTGGTGCCTGAGCTATAGGGTCAATGGCAGTTTTCTTAACTGACGCTATGAGCGCAGGCCACTAGCAATCAATCGATGGCAAATAGTTCTTTTCGATATGGGAGTATCCAGAATGTCTTGCACATGCTGCAGAACGTCGGTAGCCATGCTTTGTGGGGCTGCCAACGCCTCGCGGACGCGTCGATCCACGCGTGCTGTTATCGCTCTGGCTGCACCGGTACCCCGCAAGAGTTCCACAGTTCCTTACTGTAACCACCTTCGCCAATTTTGGTGCACTGTGGACGCGTCCAGGTGTCTGTCATCTGTGATTTTACTATAAGGACCAACTTGCCTTTCTTAATCCAATCACCATGACCCTCGTAAAGTCGTCTGTCTTCTGTAACTGACTCTGTCGACGATGGCCTGGCATTCTTTGCAATTACAGATGCCTTTTTCGACAAAAAACTTTCAGCGATTATTTTCAAAGCAGCTGTAACGGTGCAAATATTACCCATTCTGTCTGTTCCTCACCTTATATATTATCCCAAGTGAGCTGGAGATCTGCGCATTTTACACATCATTCCCTTAACTCGGTAAGGTGCTCTTATCCCGATATTTACATAATTTTCTGACCACTCTTTTCTAGGGTTTGCATTTTCAATGTCGGACAGTGTATATAGAGTATGTTTGGAAATTTTCAGGAAGCCGTAGATTAGCTTGCAATCCTCCTCAAATGAGTAATCATGCTTACAATTTCAATTGTATTAATTTATTTTATATATATATGCTAATTTCTATATCGCACAATCATCTAGTATTTTTTCTATGTGTTATTTTATATAAAATTATTTTTATGACTTTAAATTTTACTAAATTCTGTAGATAATTCTTTGAATAATCACTAATTGTGACTTTTCATTAAATTTTGAGAATACTTAATATTTTAATTCTTAATAGAATTTAAATATTTTAATATTTTTAGTTCTTATTAAAATAATTAATATAAACTATTTTTACATTGGAGGAAAGTTTTATAATAATCAATAAAAAAAATTTTTTTTAATTATTATAAATGTGAGAATCTGTACAAAATATCTTTAATAGGTAAACCTGTCTTAAAAAAATTATCAATATTTCGCAACGCTTATAACCCATATCTACATCCTTCCATTTATGAAAAAAAAATAGATCTCGAACTGGGTAACGTTTAATGGAAGAAAGCGGTCAAAAAACTTTTGGTGGAATTCCCCGAAGGATAAAAAATGAAGATACAACATATCTTTCTTGTCGTGGTCATGGTGATGATTTTAGATCATTGAGTAAAATAGCTGTTAAAACTTAATTCCTTTCTTTTTTCTTTATCTTTTTTTTTTTTTTTCCTTGGAAAAGAAATGTTAGTTTAATTGATATCGATTTTCACTCATACTCATGAACTTGTAAATTCTCGGAAAATTTAATACTTTCTATTAGAATATTTGAATCCTTCAAAATGTTTATTTATTTTTATCATTTGACGTTGTCGCTTATGAAATAGTTTGTTGATCATGATACACAATTTATCATAACTTCCAAAAAAATCTTAAAATTATTATTTTTTGATATGAAAAAAATTTTCAACACGTTTATATTTAGGTAGTTTCAGAGTGAGACTTACTAAATATATAAAATGCTTTGATAAAAAAAGAGGTTTATGAAGCTAAATATGAAGAACAATAATTCATTGATTTTTCATTAAATACATTTTATGTAAATGGACAATCGCTTTCAATCAATTGATATTTAACATTTACTAAGACCATGCTTTTTATTAATGTGATTTGTTGTTTTTGTAGCTCAGCAATCCATTTTTACACATGAAGTTTATTTCAATCAAGACCTACGGCTGAAAGTTTTCTTCCAACTATTACAGTATACATAATCGAGGTTGGAATCGAATCCACAAGTTATTGAATTAAAGTCTAGGATGATAACCGTTCAATCACTAGTTCAACTTTTTTATAGGTAAAGAGGAGGGCAGTTAAATTTTTTGCTCGTTCTAAATTTCATTTTGAGAAGAGAACAAAATTTTCAAAGCTATTTTTATAAGCATATATTGCAGTTAATTATAGAGCAAGTAACCTATTCTTTTGACAACCCCGTGTAATATAAATTTAATATAAGAAATAGTTAGCATTGCCAAAAATATAGTTTGATTTAGTTATACATAATTTAAATATCAATATTCTTTGATATGGATCATCAGCTTTAATAATCTGTTTCCATGCTTTAAATGAAGTATATCTGATTTGAGTAATGTTACTTCTAATATTATGCTTATTTTATCTTTCTTAACGGCAACAATGAAAATTATTTTATTTAATACTTTTTTTACTAAATTTATCAGTAAAAAGTCGCAAAATTATTATATTTTTTAAATTTATTTTATTTTAATTATTTAAGTATTTCATGTTGATGATTATAATAATACTCCAATAGGTTAAAATAACTATATAAAAAAACCATTTATAATTTATTAAGTTTTAAAGTTATTATTTATGTCATAATGTCAGTAATTGATTCGCTTCATGTACATCTTTTAAATTTTGTATTCTTTTAAAAAGATCTCAAGTTTTTTTAAAAAGATTGAAAAACAAATGTTTTTTTTTTTTTTTTTTTTTTCGTACTTTTTGTTTTTGGCGAAATACTATAAACTTCATAAATGCAATTGCCCACCACCAAACTGTAACTCTCAAATTCATAAATTATAACATTTTATTTTAAATATATTTCCCCAACTTATATATATCATAATAATTTTTAGTTTAAAAAATTTATAAGAGATTTGGCATTTGTAAGTCCTGTTTGAAAATTTTCCAAACGTTGAAATATTTTTCAGTACAGACAAATTAGGAAAAGAGAACTAAACAACAAATGATAAGTTTGTTGTAATTTATCAGGTTTATGAAACATTACTTCAAGAGATATATACTCGTGACAACTTTTTATAACATTTTTATTTTTTTTTTCCAGAATTTAAAATTTGGAAAGATAAAAATCTACATTATCGATGTTATGACATTCTTAAAAATCAGTTTACTGAGTTACTTTAACATTAAATTCATTTTAATCTATTTCATTTCTTAAAAGAAATCTTCAAAATAAGTTTCATTATCTTTTACATTTCATTTTAAATTTTCTCTAATCAGAAATTAACCTACTCAAAATAAATCATTTGGCTTCATTTGATGAAAATTCTGTTTAATGAATATAATTTTAAGTTATTGAAAAATGACTTAATGTATAAAGGAGAAATTAGCTTACGGAAACTTCGTGACTCGCTAAATCCTTTGTAGCAAGGCTGCACTTTTTTTAGGTCCAGGTTCGATTCTGGCCATTAGTGAACAACGATAGAAGAGTGTTACATGCCTGCTTTGTACGTCAATAAATGTTTGAGGATAAGTAGTAGGAAATTTTCAGTATTTCTATTTTGAGACATTTAATATAACTCTTTATCTTTGAAAAAGCGTCACAATCTGCTTTTTTCCAAATGTATCGATGAAAAGTTTATTAGTAACAAGCAGCTGAGGTAGATAAAGCCTGCTATAGCTTTCACATGTTGACTGCTTATTATGTGAAAAAGCATATTGAGACAGGGATTGACTCTATCATGCTGACAGAACAAATTTGACATTGTTAGAAATTCAAACTCAACATGGAAGATTTTACTGAGTAAATTGTAGAAAAGGAATATTGGAATTTTGTTTCAAAATTCTGTCCTTTGCTTCAGAAACGGGGAAACTCAAAAACTTGATTTCACATAACTCCCCAAATAAGTTAATTGAAAATAATTATTGAAAATATGAAATTTCATTTTAAACAATTTTTTTGTCCCAGTTAAACTTCT
The DNA here is from genome assembly GCA_030067965.1 of Latrodectus elegans. Taxonomy (NCBI): domain Eukaryota; kingdom Metazoa; phylum Arthropoda; class Arachnida; order Araneae; family Theridiidae; genus Latrodectus; species Latrodectus elegans. The sequence goes on from CM057819.1 coordinate 52,122,362, forward strand.
GCATTTTATTTCGACAAAAATAATTATCTATAAAGTCACTGGAGTTATGAAAATTAAAATCTAAGAATGATATGAGTTTATTGTGTGATTGTGTAAATTAATATAGCATACTTTGTTCATTCTAAAAATTAAAAAGAAAAAAATAACATTTTTTTTAAATATTATTATAGAAATTGGTAAATAATATCATTAGAAACTGGATATCATATATAATGGAAAATCATTTTTTCCCTGAGTGTAATGATCTCTCGAAATTACTTTATTTAAGGAATCAATAGTATCGCTAAGAAAAAGCGCAATTCTGTCTGTTTGTTTTAACTTGATAAAAATTGCTAACCCGTGCACGCGAGTGATTAGCACAAAAAAAAAAAAAAGTTTCATAATATGCATTAAAGAAAAAGAAATCATCTTAAAAATTGTGAACAGTTAATTTTTCAAATATCATTTCGTGAAATAATAAATTCAAAAATACATGTTTTTATTTTGGACCTAAAAAGAATAATTCATAAAATAACAAATTAGAATATAGCTGCGTGTTTTATTCATAATATTTAGCGAAATTATTCAGAGATTAGTCAGAACTTCCCCCCCCCCTCAGAACAAGCAGCAAAAATAGTATCTCAATTTGCCATCCATCTAATTTTATTTGATTTTTACGCTTTGCTCATAAATTGTATTATTTTTTCCATCAGACGTTATACTGTCAAAAATCACTTTTTAAATTATTTCTAAAAATAAGTAATATTTTAATAAAAATTTTTTAGTCTCAAAAAAGTCTCAGAGAAACTTTTTGTATTTTTTTAATATCCCAATTAAGTCCAATAACTCATTTTATAAATGAAAAAAATAATACTATTCCAACTATTCCACTGTCAGATATATAAATTGCATACAAGTACTCTTTTAAATATTTTTACTCAATATTTAAATTGATTCTATATATTGTGTAGAGCCCAGTATAGGTAATATAATAGAGAACACAGCTTCTGTAATACTTTTAAATGCTTTCTGCACATGTTTTAAAAAATATTATCTATGTAAATGTGTGTGTGTGTATGTGTGTGTGTGTGTGTGTGTGTGTGTATGTGTGTGTGTGTATGTGTGTGTATGTGTGTGTGTATGTGTGTGTGTGTATGTATGTGTGTGTGTGTATGTGTGTGTGTGTATGTGTGTGTGTGTATGTGTGTGTGTGTATGTGTGTGTGTGTATGTGTGTGTGTGTGTGTGTGTGAGAGAGAGAGAGAGAGAGAGAGAGAAATACAGAAAAAGGTCGATATTATTATTTTTTCACAATTATTACAAAATACGAATTAAAAAAATAGTTTTTCCTCGAAAAACTTTTACGGTTAAAACAAAATGTAAAATCTATTTTTAATTGTTAAGGGAAAAAAAAAAAAAAAAAACTGACATTCTTTGAATTACAATTTGTTGTAAGGACTACGATTGCTTTTATTCTTATCATATTGCTTAATTTCTAGTGAAGGAGTTGCTCTTTATTCTTATCGTAATCTTTATCGATATCTCGATAAAGAATACGATACGAATAAAGTAATTAAAACAAGTGATAATTAAAACTGATTAAAACAATGAACTGCTTTAATATATAATGTAGTTCACTATTATTTTAATGGCAGGGTTTTAATGTAATATAATATATGGCTTTAAAAATTTAAATTTTAAAAATAAGCCAATAGTATAAAACCGGAATCAGATATTTTATTAATTATACAGTAAATGAAGAAATTCACACTATTACCCTCGTTGTGCTTAATGTATTTTTAACAAGACAATGATAAAAGCTCCTTGCTTTTTTAATATTACATGTTAAAATTACACAAAACCTTTGAACAGTAACTTTGAATCTCATTAATGAGCAATATATAAGTTTCACTGTGCAACACAAAAATGTTTTTACGTTCAAAATTATTCAGATTGGGTACCTATGCAATATATTAATTAACAAAAACATAAATTGCCAAAACTACATAAAAATCCTTAATCCCAATCATATGCAATGTTCTTTTATTTTGGAGAAGCATATTCAATTATATTAATATATTCAAGCCTCTCAAATATTACTGTTTCTTGGAAATTTTCCTAAATTTTGTCATATTTTAAAATATTGTTATTAATAGATTTTCTCTTTTTTGATAATACCAATTAAAATATTGAAAAAAAGAAAGTTCAACAAGTTTCAATGTATGTTATTTTTAATTAATGGTAATTCTTGTTATTTCTTCTTCAGCTAAAGACTATTATTCCAATTTGTATTTTTCTGTATTAATTAAAAAAAGTTCATTGATAATCTTGATCTCATAAGGTCATTCCTTTATCATCATTAACTTCATATAATTTTTTTGTTTTAATAAAGTGATAATTTTAACAGTGATTTATGGGAAACAAACAAAAATATGGGATATAAATTCTTACATTCGAGCTCCAAACATTGACTGACATTTACTATGGATAAAATGGTTTTTGTCTTTTTGATGAAATGGTATATATATATATATATATATATATATATATATATATATATATATATATATATATATATATATATATATATATATATATATATATATATATCTTTTACATTATTGATTTTTGTTCTAAAACTAACTTTAACAGATTTATATATAGTTGAATGAAATGTTCATTCAAATTATGTACAATACTAAATTTTATTTTTAGTTTCTAATCGTTAAGATAAATGTTTTAGATTACCGCATTCAACTCTGTCGATTATGAAGTCCAAGGATTCTTGACACCATGGGGAATAACATTACATACTTTTTTCTCAGTAATTTAATAAAATATGGAACTTCTTTTTTTATCATAAATCTTTTATCTAACGTTTCAAAAATTTAGCTTGTTTGTCGCTCAATTATACTTTCCAAAGAGACCTGATTCGATCAAGGCTTGTGATTTGAATTAGATTCCAATCTACTTAAGAGCATTTACACTTGAGGAAGAAATCGAACTCACGCACTGTTGGACTAAAAACTGTGGGCCTAATTATTAAGTAATCAGTTGGCTTATGGGGCTGTTGGGCCAGCTTGCTCCAGAGAGACTGAGAATCAAAAATCAAACTATTTATATATAATATATATATATATATATTTATGTATATATATATATATATATATATATATATATATATATATATATATATATATATATATATATATATATATATATATATATATATATATATATAAACTTTTTTAGTTAGTTAAATTCAATTCTTTACATAAATACTCCAATTTTTAAAGTGCTAACTTATTGCAAATTCAATTGGCTTATATTTGATTTGATAATTTTCTAAATATTAAAATAAATCTTGTTATAATTTTTTCTATTCTATTTTTTAGTATATTTTATAAATGATTTCTCGTAAAATCATTTCATTCCATTACGTATTGCATAAATATGACATTTTTTATTTTTAAAAACCCTTTCCAACATCATTTTCAAACAATATTCAATAACTGAAAAAAGCAAGGCATAGATTGTTTTCAATATCACTGGCAATTTTCTTTAATTTGAATAAAAGGCCATTAAAATATGCTTTGAATTTTAATAATTATTCCGATTTCAAAAAATTACTAACATTTAGGACTTTTTTTTCAAAAGTCACAATGAAATGCATATACTCAAAATACTTTTTTATTTTTAAAATTTTAATCAAAATTTTATAATTTTTTTTATTTTAAATATGTTTGATTAAGATATTTTTTTCTCTAATACTAAAAAGAAAAATCGTTAGTTTCATTGACACAACTTTTATCAAATATTAAATAGTTTGACAAAGTAATTAAATATTTTTAAATAAATCAGTTTTAAACCATTTGTGTGTGTTCAATGTGATTTCAAGCGCAGCGCAATCACTAAATGGAAGCCCACACACAGCATTATATCTTCATATGAAATCTGAAAAATTTAGTTTTATATTATTATACTTCAACTAAAATTTATATTTAAATATTTACTACAGAGTAGCCGCGGAAAAAAATCCTTTGCATTTTTAATTTTCTGAAATCTTATGCAATTTTAACGAATTTTCAAATTTTTAACATTTATTTATATGTTCTGAATTTTTGTGAAAAAAATTATAGGTTGAGCTATATTTTTTTAAAACTTTTTTAGTTAGTTAAATTTAATTGAAAAATTAATTGCTTTCAAAGAATATAACGAATGTTATTTTATATGCATTATTATATTGATTTAGTATATTTTATTTTAATAAATTAGTATATTTAAGCTTTAACAAAAATTTTAAATAAAAAATAAAATAAATATTAATCTTTTAAATACCTATTACATAAATATAAAAAACTTTTTCAAAAATCAGTTTTTATTCCATTTTTATACAATTTTTGTTAGAAAAATTTAAATTAATAAATAATTTTTATTTTTTCTTCCTTATAATATATTAGATACTTTAGAAATAAATGAGGAAGTTAATTTTTTCCCCAAAAAGTCTTAAAGTCATAGGCATACAGTTGAGTGGTTGATGCTCTGGTGTTTGATTCAACAGTTAATGGGTTCGAATCCACCAAGGACGTAGTTATGTTTTTTGAACTATAGGTCTCGTTTTAATTATTCCCTGTGTGCTAAGAAATCATTGTTGAGTGATAAACAAATCTAAGTTATAATCATGTAATTTAAAAACTAAGTAAATAAATCTGCTAATTTTATTTCAGATTTGAATGCTTGGATAATCATTGCCTAAGGTAAGTAAGTATAACAAAAAATGATATAATATTACAAATTTTATTTTCATCAAAAATAGTAATTTTTAAAATGTGTCAAATAACTATCAAAATAATTAAAAATTTTAAAGTAAGAATATAATTTTATCAAAATGCAATTTTTAAATTTAAATCCCATAATTCAATCAGTTATCTCATTTTTTAAAACGTGAATAACAAATCAATAATATTTATTAACAAATTGAATTTTTCTGATATTATACATTTTAATTATGACATTAAAAATTTCCTAGTTCTTCCTCACATCTTTTTAAACCCTTTAAAATCATAATTAAAGAAGTCAAACGTGAAGTAATCATTGTAAACCAGCATAAAGCGCCAACCATCCATTTGCTTTCCTTTTTGTTTCTCATGTTCACTCTCTTTTTCAATCTCTCCAGTTATGCATAAAAGAGTCAACGCGAACCCTCAAGCATGGAATTCAAGATTGAGTAATCGTACTCAAAGAATTTTCCTGCAAAATAGAAAACTTAAAATGTAATCTAAATTTTTTATTTTAGACCATTTTTATGTATTATTATTTCATGCAATCATTAATAAATCGCATTTAATAACATAAATCTCATTCCGTTTTTAATTTAAAAAATAATTATCTGCTCTGGTTTAGTTATTGGATTTGCATTATTATTCATGCTGAAAATTCTTTATTTTAAAAATTATTCCGAAGTTATAAGTATTCCAATTTTTGATTTTAAAAATTTGTTACAAATCTACAGTTTACAAATACCGGACGTTTTCATTTTGAAAACAAAACGCGTATAATCTTTTATATCTTACATGAAAGTACGATGACATCATGGGCAGGGCTGTAGGGCATATTTTATCCATCAACATGTTACTAGGGGCCTCAAGGATAGTGGTTTAGTTCACCTGCAAGAGCCGAAATTTCTGTGCGTAAGCCACCTGACAGGCAGAGCAGTTCCATTTACCGCACGGGGGATCGCCGACTGTCTGGCTTTTCTCTGCTCTTGCTCTTTTTGGGATTTTAGAGTTTGACAGCAGAGCTGAGAGTAAAGATGCGCTGATGTTGATGATAAAAGCATCGATGGGATCTGGGTGCCAAGGGGCTGAGCTGGTTGTAAAGGGGGAGAGATTGCAAAATATGGTTGAAACAGAACCAAAACTTTTCCTCATCCAAGGTGATGTTTACGAAGTTGAAAAATTAGTAGCTGTGAAGATTGTGAAGGTATAATTTATGTACATTTGATAAAGTATAATAAATTGTTTCTATTATCATCCGAAACTTGTATTGCTTGCTCTTAAAATTAATTTATTTTTGCATATAATGTATTCGCATTTGCTATTAGAATAGAATACATTTAAGCAATCTATTGTGTGATATTTTTCTTATTTGTAACTAAAACTGATGTGAATAATAGTCTGCAATTATGGTTTTGACAAGCGCTGCAAAAATCGATATGTAAACAATCGAAGTAATCCTAAAATGTGCATGGCGATAAGCTTTTTTTTCCTTCGAATTTAAATGTATGTGTGTCTACTAAAGAAAATAAGGTTTTTCTTCTGTTGAAAAAATTTATATGCTTTTTAAATATAAGTTTGTGGGTTTATTCTTGAAAAGATTGCTCACTGATTGACATTTTCTAATTTTATTCTGAAAGTATGTTACTCTTTTTTAATTTTATATATTGTATATACTTTCATGTTGATTTGTTAAAGTGTACATACTAAGGAAATTGAGGAGTTAGAAACACTTCTGTATCAGTTACAATTGTTAATTTTTTGTACCATTTTCTTTTTATTAATATTTGTAAAAAAAAAAATAATAATAATAATAATTAATTTTATTTTCTTGTAGTAATCTTAAATCTTATTTTAATATTAAATTTAATATTTGTTTTGTGAAAAATGAAATTAATTATTCATTCTGTAATTGAATTTTAGAGACTAAAAGCTTTTTCAAAATTTTATAAGAGTATTTAATTTCGTGACATATTTATAATGAATTTGAGCGACTAATGTACATATAATTAACATAGAAGTCAAAACTAAATATTATGATTCTAATTTGATTTTGTTGGAAGTTTTTTAGTTTCATTTTAAAAAGCATCATTTCAATTTTAAAATTCTGCCTGAATTGATGCATGTAGAATAAAATTAATTTAATTGAAGTTATCTGAAAAATATATCCTCATATTTTGTATTTTTTATTATTCAGATTGTCAACTTAAAAAATTTTGTATCTATGTTTATTGGGAAATAAAGATATAAGTAAATTATATTGTTAACGTTTCCTTGAAATACAGCTGTAAATGTTTTTTATTGCAAAATTTTAATTGAATTATTTATATATGTTGAAAAAAATTCTCTTTTTTATAATTTAAAAAAATTTTAAAATATTTTAACTTACTAACATTGTTAATGAAATTTAAGCCCCTTTAAGATACACCAGATAGTTTAGAAAATTGTTAAAGTATTATGTTGCATTTTTATTTTAAACAGTATTAATCATAACATAATAAATTTTTTATATACTAACTTTAACACTGCATTTACATTACTATAATGCTAACCTATTTTTATCCTTATAATTCTTATTTGGGATCATTCTCTGCAAACGTCTTTTTCTAGTAGTTACTTTTTAAAGAAGCATGGATTGTTCTGTCTTTTTTTTTTTTTGACATTGCGCTTTTTATTTAATAGAAAAGATGTTCTTTTATTTTAAGGAAGAAATTGTATTCTTTGAACTATTATTTTGTTGCTATTAAAAATTAATGTTTATGAAAATCAACCTGCCTAAAATTTGTATTTGGTTTATCAGCATCTTGACTGTGTTTGCACCAGCATATTTCCCCATGCCTAGTGCAGAGTTAGGATTTTACTAGCTTGGTAGAAGCATCTGAGTGGTAGTCTTCATAATTTAAAAACAGGAACCATGCAGAATATTCCTAACACTTGACCTGCCACCCCTAGCAATACACTTTCACATGGAGGGGATTGTGACTGCAGCCTATGTATTTAGCAAGCACTACAAAAATTTTTAATCATAATTCAAACTTGATACCTTCTGGTAATGAGTGACAACATATCCAACCAAGCCTTTACAAAATATGTCTGTTATTTTAACATGCCATCATTTTTTTTTATTTTCCTCAATTTTTGTCTTGAAGTATTTTTAATATTTTGAAAATACAAGTGTTATATCTTGAATAGATTTTTAAAATTACCTTTTACTGAATATATATCATTATGGAATGTATAGTTTTAGTTCTTAACTTGTAAAAAAAAGTTTTATTAGATAAGGTTTTCAATTGTAAAAAAACAAATGTCTTTTTTCTATTGGTATAAATTTTAATAATTGACTTCAGGGACAAATTATCATCTGAATTAGTACTCTAACTTAAACTTTAAAAATTTAAAGTCTCTCAAATCTACTGTAGTTGGTTTTCAGTACAAAAATTTCTTAACTATAGGTCAGTCTGGTTACTGAATGGTTTGCACTCTTGCTTTCAGTTTGCTTATTTGAATCCCACCTTCTACTTGCATGTTTGTAGTGGTTCAGAATCCACTTTCAACAGAAGGTTCCAATCTAGTTAGCCCTCGTGTATAAAAAAAATGATTGTTGGGCAACAGATAAACCAAACTTTCTTAAGTATGGATGTTTTAAATCAATGTTAAATCAAGTCTCATTTAAATTATATTTGTATAGAAAATGTAACTATATGGCCAAAAGTAAATTTCCTCTTTCTTCAAGACTATTATAAAATTTTCAGGCTTTGATACCCGTCTTAAATGTGAATGCTTATATTTGTTTTTTTCATTTAAAACTTTCACTTTTTATCAAACTAGTTCACTTCTGCAGCAAATAAGTTGCTTTGTAATTAGTTGAGAACACTAAATCATTTATTTGCTTATGTTAACAGGAAATACTTTGTGCAAATGCTTTCTAGCATCATTATATATTCAATGAGTTTTTAATCTGGATGTGTACTTATATATTTAAAAGAATATTAAATAATACAATCTTTGAATTCATTAATTTAGTACATTTTATTTAAACTTACTTAATGAATACTTATGCTAAATCCTCCCTTCCTTTTTTTAAGATCAACTTTTATTAAAACTGTTTTTGCATTGATGGTAGTAATAAATCGATGGTTGAATAAGCAATACAGATGTATATCTGTATTACTTATTTAAATTTCTCAGTAATTATGTTGCTGGTTTCATTCTATTATTGAAGTTTAAATAAGATGAATTTGTTTTCAAATTGTGTTAATTTTCATGTTAAAGATATGTAAGTAGCTTTTTGCATTATTGCTGATATCCCTTGCAGTTGTATTTTATTACTATGAATTTTTTTCTACTTGAATATTTGTAGCAATATCTTTAAAAGTGCTTACATCTATAAAAGGCTTCTAGCCCTAATTTTAATTCCTACATAAATTTTTTTTTTAATATTTAATTTCATCAAATTAATCTTCTTAAACTTCAATTTAAATTTTGATTTTAACTTTCATTTCTTGAATAGAAATTAAGTGATTTCATGTTTCACTTAAACTATCATTTCAATATATTTTTCTGGTCCTTAAGATTTTCTACCTACTGCATTGGAGCTTTAAATGAAATTTTTTTTCATCAGACTCTTGATAATTTATTTCAACTAGTATATTTTGTTAGGTTATTATCTTTTTTTTTTCTTTCTAAAGTATCTATGTTCAGTTTTGTTAAGTTTAAGGATTTTTAAATGTTATAATTTAATATGAATTGCTTGTATTTTACTGTTATCTAAAGATACTCGTATTTTTACAGTCACATATTAATTAACTTTACTGTTAATTTCTTACACACATTAATATAAATATTCAATAAATTTTAGGGTAAAAAATTGTACAGAGTTCGCTGGAGAGGCTATGGAAAAGAGAGTGATACTTTGGAACCTGAAGAAAATCTATTTTCTTGTAAAGACATGATTGAAGAACTTGAGTTAAAAATAAAAGAACGACATGAAAAAAAGAAAGGGAAAAAACTGCTCAAGACTCAAACTGTTTCAAGAGAACTGAGAAGCATTGTGTGTATTCATTTATTATACTCTTTTTTTGGGGGGAAGGGTCAAAATTTAATGAAAATAAGTAATTTAGTTTTAAAAAAGTTTTTGTTTTAGCTTTATTAACTCGTAAATACTTGCAATGCTATTATCATTACATGTTCATTCTGTATATTGTTATTTTAAGTTAAAACTAAAGCAGAGCTGGAGCTGATTAGTTAGCATCCTAGACATCAGCTCAACAATTTGTGGGTTTGAGTCTTACTTTGGACTTGGATGTTGTTAGTGGTCTAGAGTCTACCTTAAAAGTATAGAGTTCCCTTTTTAATTTGCCCTTGTGGGCAAAAAGTAACTGCTGAGTAACAAACCTAAAAAAAATTTCTGCATGATTAAAATTAATGTAATGAAGTTTCGAAGAATGCAAAAGAAGAATCGTAGGTAAAAACTCAGCACTCGTTCTTATAATTTACTTGCAATTGAATTTCCTCAGAAAAATTACCTAAATTGTAAATTATTAACATCTTGATATATTCATTGTGTTGCCATTTTCTTAGTTGATTGTTATAAAACTTTAAATTCATAACTAATAAATACATAATTTTATTAAATGATTATATGTACAACTTTGTTAAATGTTTACCTGCTATAACTTCTATTAGATTACATGGCTGTTCCTTAAAAAAATTAATTAAGTTATTGAAATTTTTAGTGACTAATGTCAATTTAAGGTATGTTAGATTTATATTTTAATTGTGTAATCTCATGTTTTGAAACAAGTTATTGTAAATTCGCTTATTTTAACAGTTTCTTTATGAAACGTTAGTATAGAAATAAAATTAAGAAACTTTGATTTAGTACTTTTGATTCTCTTGGTCTCTTTGTTGATAATTCTAGCTTCAAATTATCATTTAAGTTTCATATTTTAATGATGCAATATATTTATACTAAAATCTGGAACATCTTAGTGAAATTTGACTTTTTGCATATTTTATTAAATTTTATACATTTAGTGAAATGTATGAATTTATTAAAAATATCAACATTAAAATATTTTCCTTTTATTGAGTGCTATTTATAGTAACAAACTGTAGTTATAGTAATAGATTCTCAATGATCTTACACTTTATCTTCATAAATGTAAATATTTATGTAACAGATTAAATTAATATCAAATGATGATGAATTATTGTGCAAGTTTAGAAACAAAAAGCTACTCATTAGTAGTAATTTTTATCATTAATTTACATAAATTAATCTGTCATTTAATAATTAGCAACATTTTAGTCTAATTTAATAAATTTTATGGAAAACTAGTTTTATTGAAATTCTCATTCTTCATTTTTTTATTGTATAATTTTCATTAAAAATTATTTATCATGACTAAATTAAGAATTACAACTCTTCTAATTTTTTATAAACTACTTCTTCCACTTCTATATAAAATTTTAAATATGTTAAATGATGTATTTTTTCCATTTTTTTTTATTGCAGGATCGTATTCCTGATGAAAAATCTATTAGAGCAACTACTACTTGGCAGGCAACAGAGATACAGCCTAGTGAAAATAACATGAAAGATACTTTTTGGCGTGATTTTGATGAAGGGAAAATAAATGTATCTGAAGCAGTTTATGATAAAGATATGTATAGTAAAGTTAAAGAGAGAGCAGCAAGGACAAGTAATTTAAATGAAACTGGTAAAGGTGGAGAATCCTCTGCTCAAAAAGAAAATCCTCCTCTCTGTCCAAAAGTTTTATTGAAAAGGAAACCATGTGTGAAAACAAATGATAACTTAGCTTATAAGTCATTGAAAGTCAAACCAATGAGCTTACATGTCAAGAAAAGAAAAAAGTATGATGTTCTGCGAGATTACAGGAAGCGAAGAAACCGTATGCATCGTAAACGAAACACTGATGAAAATGGTCAAAGAAAACTCCTTAAGAATGTGGGAAACCATGATATTTATAATCAAGAAACTGAACAAAATTCTAATATATTACAAGAATTGCTGATCAATGATGAGAAAGGTTCTGTTTTCCCTGATTATGTTTTAAATTCAAAATCAGAATCTGAAAATGTCAGTTGTATGTCAAAGTTAAATGCTCTCAACAATTCTTGTGAGGAAGCCTTAAGGGTTGATAGAAAAAATCAGTCATTCAGGTGTAGGATATCTGTTCAAGATAATTCCACAGTAAGAAAAATATAAATATTTCTACATGTGAATTCATTAAATTTTTTGTGCTGGTTTTAGATATTTCAATAAGGTAATAGCTTTCTTGATTCTTGCATAGCATTTATGTTGTGCAGTAATGAAGAAGAAAGCTAACACAAAATAAATCTAATTACAATATATGTTGGTATTTTACCTCTACTGATCTTTTTAAAAATTACATTCTGTATCTTCAGGTACACAAACTTCTGATTTAAATAAGATTCATCACTTGAATTACTTTTAGAATAACTTTTTTATTAAAAACGTAATTATATTTTATTTTTACATCAATAATAAGTTATAGAAGATTATTTGAAATATTTGATTTTTCAGATTGTTATCAATTGAAAAATGCCCGATTTATATGAAAATCAATTCTTTATTACAAAATACCAAGGAAATAAGCTGTAATGTCTTTGTCCTGTTTTTTCACATAAAGGACTTAATTGCTGTGATGGTATAGTGGCAGATCAAGTGGGTATATCAGCATAGTATTAAAAGTAAAAAAAAAATTCATGTTCTAAAAGTGGGGGACCAACAGAGAACCTCTAGACTTAACCTGTCATCTCCTGAGGTATTTTGCTTGGAGGACACTATGACCATAATTTATTTTACATGCCCCAATTGGCAAAACTTTGGCTGCTTCTGTTTAGAATGTGCTACTTTCCTGATCCAAGAATGATTCCGTTTCCTTTGTGGCCATGTGTACTTTTATTAAAAGTATTGCTAATAATAAAAATGGGACTATAAAACAAACTTAATTTACCTGAGCTTATAGCTCATATGAACATTGTAAATCAATGATTTAGTTAACAATCAGTTTCTTGAAAAATATTATTTATTTAAAGTTCACAATTAGCTGCTTAGTTTTCAATTACTCTTAATAAGGAAGTTAAAATTTCTGTACACAGCTCTTTAAATTTTACTTATTATTATATTCTTAACTCTGTTTGATTAAAATATATCTGAAATATTTTAGAAAAACATCTACATTTTTATTTAACTATATCTTATTTTTATACGAGACATTTAAGGAGCTCTAATATTTAAAAAGTTTTAGTCATGTTTTTCTGCATACTGTTTTAAGATAAAGTTTATGAATCAAAAGATTATTCATTTCTAATAAATCTTGAATAATTTGTATCTTTCATCTTGTTAATTTTAAATTTATTTATGTTAAAAATTTTTAATAATTAAATATAGACTCAATAGTTTTGATGTAAAATTTTTGATAATGAATATTTCTAACTGTTTAAAAATTTTCAATATATATATTTTTATATTTTAAGTAATACTTTATAAGTTTAATATTTTTAACCCTAAAATGTGTTTTGATGTTTGATAAATTACTCTTATTGATTAAGACTATTCATAGTCTTTTTTTAAAAGAATCTATTTCAAAATATTAAATCCAATTCTAATGTGTAATTGATAACCTAATATTTAGAAATAAGTATAGCTTTCTTTAAAATATGTTTGCAGATGTGAACTTGAACAAAATAAAATACTTAAAGAGTACTTGTTATATTGACTGTTTTATTTTTTAATTTTTGGGGGATTAATGTGATATGTAATTAAATGTGGGAAATATTAATGATTTTGAAAAGTAATATATTTTTTTAAGTTTTCCTTTGTAACTTGATCATTAACTGTTGTGTCAAATACTATTTTTCTTTCCCCTATTTCATTCTGTATATTAAAAGGCAGCATTAAATTGCAATTTAAATGATTTTCAATATATTTTGATTTTTATAATTGCCAATTTGAAGATCTTCTAGGCATTCAAAAGTTTTCTAAGTGTAAGAAATTCATGTGTTAATTTATTTATGAAAAAATTAAAATACTATTAAACATAACACACTTTTTATATAAGGCTATTATATTTTTCTTGATGAATAATCTACAAAACTTTACTTAAACCTGTAATTCATTGCAAATTTAGATTTGGCTATAGTAAAATGTTTATCATGGCTTAAAATTCATAAATTAATTCAATTTAATATTGATAAATGGAAATATTTTTGCATTTTTATTACTAACAATACAAAGTGTTTTGCATGGAATGCTGATTTACGAGATCTGTCAATTTTTGTGTTGCTTGAAAATTTACAAGAATGTAATTTATTGATTTTAAGAATTATAAAGTTTATATTATAAGAAATGTTTTAATTATAAATCTTAATGGGAGACAGTGAATTTTCATCAATTTTCATATTACCTTTAAACAAATTCTTAAAAATAAGATTGATAAAATTGAACTTCATGATTTAAGATGGGTAACACATTTTTAAAACTTTTCTTTTGTAATGAATCTAAATAACTTTATATAAATTTTAATTAAATTGCTATAAAGAAAAAATTTTCTTATTATAAAAATTATCTTCAAATTATATTGATAATATTCTGATAATTTACTTTTCAAACTAAATTTTTCCTTTCAGGAAACATTTCCTGCCCAAAAGCAAGTCAGAAAAGGTACAAAAGCTCAATTTGGACATAATTCTGGATTAAGTGTAAATTTGACTATTCAAAAACTGTTCAATTCTCTTCTTGATGCCATTCTCAATGATAATTTTGAAAAACTTCGTAGATTGTGCAATAGTAGTCAGATTGTTAATTGTTGCAAAGAAGATGGTACAACTGCATTAATGGTTGCTGCTCATTTGGTAAGTATCAAAGTAATTTTTTTGTATAATATTGAAATGTTAAATATAATTTTTAATACTAATTTATGAAAACTTAAATTCATTATTACTGATGAAATGATATTTAGGTAAACATCTTGTGTAAATTTATTAAAGCTTGCTACTAAATTTAATATTCTTAATTTTGAACTTGAGAAATGGACATGTATGTATGGAAATTTCTGTGTTTACAAAAGTATTCACATAATTTAGGAAAAGTTAAATATAACATTAAGTTTTCTTTTCACCAATGCGTTCTGGAAACTATTAATGCATTTTTGCATTATCCTTGGTGATATAAGTTATCTAATTTATGTATATAATAAGTAAAATAACATTCTGGTTTTGGATATAAAATGAATTTTACTCTTGAATGTTTAATGTATGGTTGATCTACAAAACAGAGCATTAGTTGTCTTAATTAGATAGTATCCATTCAATCTCATAAGAGTTGCTTATAATTTGAAATTTAAAACTTTAATATAGAATAAATTAATCGAAGTTAATTTAATAAATAATAAGGGAAAATATATTTAAATTGATATCAATAAAATATCAAGTAATGTATAGCAATTTTTATATGTAAAAGATTTTGCAATAATTAATATTTAAAATCAAGTGTAATAATTGATTAACAATCGTCACTTTTGTTAAAGTAACAGCTTCTCAAATTTTATTTTATGGATGTTTTGCTCATAAAAATTTTTAGAGATAAAAATGGGGCTTTTAATATTAAGACAATTTTTCTTAAATTAATTTAAAAAATACCTCTTTATTATAAATTTTAATTTCTTAGCATGCATCTTAATAAACATAATATGTGTTCATTGATTGAAGTAAATTATGGGAAATATGATTACTAATGTTGCTAGTCATTCCTGAGACATATACATAAATTATGATTTATATGTATAAATTTTTAATATATAATCTAATTCTGCATTTATATAATAGAAACAAATTTAAGTATTAACTTTAATAAAGTGCCTGAAATTCCTTAAAAATACTTAAAGTATTTTTTTATAATCTGATTAGGACATTAAACTATCAAATATAAACTTGTTCTTTAAAATTGTGAATAATCAATAAGTTTCCTAATTCTATTTTCAGAAATAATGGTTTTTCTTAGGTGCATTAATTTTAATAAATATATTACTTAAACTAAATTCTTGACTCTTGTAAATATCCCTGACTAATCTTTTTGAATATCAACTTCTTTTGATTCTGTAAATATTTTCTACTGTTAACTTCATATCTGTGCAAATATTATAAATTGAATATACTATTTCAAAGTTTATTCTTGTGTAATTGTTTTTTTAAAAAAATACTTACATATTTATTACTTATAACCAATTTGATTATAACTGGTTCAGTTGTAAAATAGTACTGATATTTATATATATGCAGAAATGATATAATTTACTTTGATAAATTAATAATTAAGATGTAATATGACTTGTTTAATTAAGCTTTAATATTATTCTGATACATTTTCTCAATAGCTCTTTTTTAATTATGTAAAATAAGTTTGTTATTAACTTATTAAATAATTTTTTAGGGCAAGTACTGTGCAACAGAAATCTTACTCAAAGCTAAAGCTCATAAAGACAGACAAAACTGGAGAGGAGAAACAGCGTTAATGTTGGTAAGAGTAAATTATGAAGACTTTATATTTTAACTACAGTTAAAGTAAACCTAATGTATTATAAAAGTAAATTTTAATAAATTTCAACTATAATTCTCTAGACTGCATTTCAGTTTTTTATTTATACTGGCAATTCTATTAAACTGTGAGCAGGAACTTATTTCCCAACTATAAATGAGAAGGACCTGGAAATCAAAAGCTTTGAAAATTAGACAATTAACTGCAACCAAGAATTTCTGTTTCTATTCTCTGCCAGAGGCAGGGACTCCACGACGTATTTATGTTCAAGTGCAAACAGCAATTATTATGTGCTGGATTTACTAAGGGTACCAGAAAGATGTGCTCTTATTTGTAAAAATGTTTTTATATGTCATGAAAAAGTGTATTAAGTAAATGTGATGTCTTAGACTCAAGAATATAAATAGCCCTTATGTGGGTAATAACAAGATTTGAAATTTACAGTATTAAAATTTATTTATTTATTTTTTTAATTATTAATGTAGTGTGTATAATTAGCCTTCTAGCTTAGTAGTTTGATCCGCTGAAGCATTGTTTTGGTTGTGAAATTCTCCAGTTTAAATTACAAATTTTATAATAAAACTTTTAAAAAAATTTGAAGACCTATTACATTTATTAAAATTATGACATTAGAAATTTTTTTACCCAGATTAAAAGTATTTCAGTTGATAATTTAAAAAAATATTTGAATATCCTAATACTAAAATTATGAATTATATTTCAAATTTATTAAATATCTTAGTGCATTTAGTTGTGTCCTAATTCTATTGAAATTATTAATAAAATTCTAACCATTATCTAACATTTTTATATTTCAATAGGCCTGCAGAAATAAGCATTCTGAGATTGTTAGATTACTCTTGGAATATGGTGCCAATTTTGCTCTCACTAATGCTGAAGGATATAATGTACTCAAATTATCAAATCAATGTCGTAGCAGAATGGCCATTAGTGATATTCTGTTTGATCACATTGTGAGGTATTGTATTTTCAAAATTAATCCATATCTCATATAATTTGTTTTCTAACTTGTAAAATATGCAGAGAAACTTTTTAATTAAGTAATATTTCAGTTTTGTGAATGTTATGAAAAACTTGAATTTGTTCTGCAATATTTCTACTATTCAGTATTTATAGAACAAAACAATTTGTTTGATGTAGTTTCCATAGAACTTATATTCTTAGAATATTTCAGATAGTAATATTTTGTTCCTTATATCATTATAATTATTATGTTGTAATTTGCTTAATTTTTAACAACTTCTATTAAAATTTCATTTAATGTTAACCTTTAGAAATTGCTATTTAGTAAATTTAATTTTACAATATGAAATATTTTATCTTGATTTATTCAAAGATTGTTTTTGATATGAATTATAAATGTTACTTTTTGTATACCACTCTTTCAAATTATAGTTCAATTTACTTGAGCAATTTCCAACTCTTGTTGGAGTCCATCACAAGTTTTTCAATTTTTCTAATTTGTTGATAAAATGGCTTCTTGTTCAAATACTTGACTTGTTTCCTTTCTGTTTTTATAGAAATTTTTTAACTTCTCAGTCTCTTCCATTTTTAAATGACATTTACCATTAGTATGTAAGATTTCATGTTACATATTTTCCTGTATACAATCTAAAAATCGTGCATTAAAAAGGCATATTATATGGCACCGTAGATATAATTTGATGTAAAAAAAATTTGCAAAAAAAAGTTTTCACTCAATAAAATTTTAAAAAATGCTGTTTCCTCTATTACTGTTGTTATTGACTACTATAATTTTTCATTTTGTCTTGTTTTTTTTTTTGTTTTTTTTTGTTCTAAAAATATTAAATTTCGTATATCTTCATGTGGAAATAAAAATGCATAAGTTACGTAGCAGCTTTTAAACTAAAAGCTATAGGAAAAGCAAATTAAATAAATAAAATGGTGACAAACATGTTAAAGAAAGATAAAAAAGCATTTTTTGTGCAAGATGAAAAAATGTATCCAATGCTGAATTCGAAAACAATCTATTTCATTCATTTAATTATTAACAAAATGAATGTTTTATTTTTAAAATTTGTCTAAACTTGTTATAAAAGTTATTATGGACTAAAAATGAAAGCTTTATTGCAATCTTTGAACTATTGCTCTTGTCTAATCTTGTTTTCATCTCAGTTTGTCATGATTTGTGATGAGGTGGATTCAAACAAATGTTTTTCACAATGTTTTTTTCTATAAAATTATGTTTTCAATCACAATATCAGCAGTGTATATTTTCGATTATTCGCTGGAAAAATTATCATGGATTATAAACTGCTGTGGATTATGCTACTCCTTTTTTTGTTTACTTGGAAGCTCTTAATACTGAAATGATTTACAGATATTTGTCAATGATATTTTTTATATAGTCGTATATATTGTAGCCAATTAGTGAGGGAATATAATTAAACTTCCTAGTGTATATGTTACATTGTATTCCCCTAAAATATATAAGTCACTATTCATGCATTAATATGTACGTGAATAAATGTAAGTGTTTTAGATTTCTCTTGCTATTTCATCAATATTTCTAGATCATACTTCTAAAACTGAAAATTTTTGAATAAGTTTCTAATTCACATAATCAAGAAAATGATCTTTCAAGACGATTTATGTTGAAAATTGATACAACTGAATGATAAGTTATAGTATGTTATTTGTCAGTAGTGTGTAAGTTTTGACAGTTTATTAATAAACTGTACAATTATAAAATATTTTATAATTTATTTTAAATTTTTAATACTTGTTAATTTAAATTGTCAAAACTATATAAATAATACAATTTACTACTTTCATTAGAAATCTTGATTTATATTTTTAATTAAAAATTACAAGGCTAAAAATCTTTAAGTTTGATATAGTAAATATAGCTATACGCAAGTTTTTAAGGCTACACTTAACTTTTGGATGTCCTTTATATTTCTCTATATAACGCATGTAGAGTTTAACATGGTATTTAAAGTTCTTAAATGAAATGAAAATTATTAATCAAAAAATGTGAAAATTACAAAAGTGTAATTTATTTTTTATATTGTATAAGTTTTATATAGATTAAAATTTTCTATATAACTTTTCTAGGTAAATTATTTACCAAGAAAGATTTGTTTCCAAACTATGCAGTTGTTTTATTATAAGAGGTCAATGTGCAAAGCTATCACTCATACCGTAAATACTATGATATATCTAGTCAAAACATACTATTTTATATACATAAATTCAACTCTAGGAAAGAGTTGCATTAATAGCTGTTACTTAACTTGTTATATCAAATATTGAAAAAGCTTTAAATTCCATTATGTAAGCGTATTGCTCACAAAGAGATCTCGTTTAAATCTTGGGCCAAATTTTCTGTGACTAACTTCTTAACCCCTTGACTGACGAATTAAATGGAATTTGATGTGACAAAAAAAAACTATTTAATTTCGCTTAATTGAACTACACCATCAATTTACACCATCATCCCCACTTTCATATAATGCATCCGGCTTATACATGTTACGGGGATTATTTATAATCTTTACTAAACTCAAATATTGGCTAGTATAACATTCACCGTCTGAGACTTCTGCTAAACTGAACTCTTACTTTCAGTGTGCTTTTTTAAATGAGAATCGTCGAACGAGTGAAGCAACTATGTAATCTAATTGTAACTTGCACGGCGTCCGCCGAAAGAAGCGCTTGACGAGTCTGACTCGTCAAAGTCTGTGATGGCCCAGGAAATCAATGACGAGTCAGACTCGTCAAAGTCAGTCAAGGGGTTAATATTGTCATAGTTTCTGGAATGCACCACATTGATCTTGTTAATTATGATGCATAAAATTTCATTACTCCAGTTTATTTTGTGGCCTTTAATTTATGAAGAAAAATTAATTACATAAAATAATTGCTTGAGCTGTTTTTCATCAAATTTTTCAGGGTTGTGTCGGAGTTTGAAAAAGAATCAAAATCTCTAATAGGCCCTATTGGTTGTATAAAATATGCACTTTTCCCGATTCAACGTTTCTCTCTTAACGAAGGACCAGTGCATTCTGTTAATTTTCAACATAGTGTTAAACTTGAATCTCGTGGTAAGTATGGAATAATATAACTATTGAAGATGGGTAACAGTTTGGTGTATATGGAATATATATGGTAAAATGTGCTATTTGTGTGGTGTAATATGGTGTATAAGGTATTTATATGTGATGTAACAATATGATATATTCTTTAAAGATTAATATTTCTAATAAATTGAATAAGTTTTTTTTTTTTAATTAGTCAAAAATATGAAAATAAATGTATAATGCCCACACTGTATGTCAGTTATTTAAACTATTTGGTCCATTTTATTGTTAGATTATAATTACTCAACATTGGAATTGCAACCTCAGGGGAAAAGGTGACTTAAATGTGAATTTCTCAATTTTTGCCATGTTATTCTTATGCAAAAAATATAAAATGAAGTTATGAATTTGATTAATATTCAGAATGAAATCTACAGTCATGAGGAGTAGAAATATTAATCTTAACATGCCATTAATAAAAATATTAATCTATTTTAAAAAATGTCTTCTATGTATTTGGCATTTAATTGTGTAAATCATATGCCACTTTTTTCTTCTTAAATTGTTCAAATCTTTTAACTAAAAAATTATTGTGCTTTATGGCAATTTTTAGACATGTAAAGTTTTCACCTATAAAACTTGGATGTACCAAATATTTATATTTCAATTCAGGCAAGTGCTAAATTGTGCCTTTAGGACTAATGGGTTTGAGAAATAATTACCTATTACCAATGCCTCTTAATTTTGAACCATGGTCAGGTGACAAGATCACAATTGAGCTTGCATCCTGTTTCCCACATCCGTGCCACACCAGCAAAAGGGTTTGGAAGTCAGTAATGTAAATATCTTCTCAATGTGTACATCTCCAGCAACTTGGTGATGGAGAATAACTTAACTATATCCCTAATTTTGCTGATCTTACAGGAAGCAGCACGTAGCTACCTAGTTGTTGGAGCCTTGAATGTGCTAAAGCAATCAAATTTATTGTGATATTTATTGACACTTTCAGTCTTACTGTTTCATTAATATAGCAACTTCCGTAATTCTAGTAAAATTGAATGGAAACGAGCATTGATTTTGCTTCTTTATTGTATAAATTAGTATTGTAAAAAACTCAATATATTAATTTTAAAAAATCTATATCGTGCTTCAAATGATAATTTGTATGTAAACATGCATTTGTTTGTGAGTTCTGTCAGAAAATGCTAGTTTAAAGTTAAAAACAATTTTTTTTTTTTTTTAACATTGTGAGATTTTTAAAGTGTCTAATTTTGAATTACAGTTGAAAAATAGCTTCATAATCCAGCAAACGGGTCTCTAAAGGATCTCTCTCTAAATGAAAAAGTGCCTAATAGCTCTTTGTTCTTTAAATGTCAAATGTAGCAAAAATATTTTTTGAAAATGAATATATAGTACTGAATTTTGAGCAATTTAAGTCTTCAACTTGTACTTAAATTTTTTAATTTTTTCTTTTTTTTGCTTTATTGAAAGTAAAGTGCCATTCTGTGGTTTAAATAAAGTTTGATAATTGGATCTTTATTTGGTATTTGTCAATCAATGATGATGCAAATGTGATTGATGAGAGGAATGGTAGATGTGTCATGCCATTGTAGACTACATTCTTTGCTCGTAACAATTGATCTGTCTCCAATGTGTAATCTAATATTGTTGCTAAAAAAAAAAAAAAAAAAAAAAAACCTGCACACCTTTTAAGAGCTGCTATATAATTAACTGCATAACATGACATATTCAGCTATTAGCATACCAATAACATAAACTTAAAGAACTTAGTATTTAATGCCACCTATTCCTATTTTTTGGAATAGGATACACATTATCTCATGTAGGCCTGTGGTAGTATTAGTTTTCTAAACCAATCTCTGACTAATCTTGACTTTTAGACAAATGTAAAATCCATTCTTCAAATAATTTATAATCATTTAATCTAACTTTATATCCTGATTAATGGTTTGGACTCAGTTGTAGATCATGTCACTAGACATCTATTTTATGGTTCAATATTAACCTGCCTTGTATGGTTTCAGCAATTTCAGTGAGGTATCAGTTCCATTTTCGATTGCGGGCCACCTGAAAATAGTGGGCAAAAATTGTTTCCTCATTTTTTCAATATTGATCCCACTATTTCTCCTTCTAGGTTAAAAAAAATCTTTCATGCCTTTTTTTTGCTGTTCTAGATGGCACTAGTAGGTTCAGGAATTTCATTTCCATTGCTTGATTTGTTTTTCCCTGTATATTTGTGAATTCATATTTTTTTTATAAGCATTTATAAAATATATCATTTTGCAAAGTATCTGTAGCATTATATGTGAGAATGTTTTTCTACATTTATTGATACAAAATGTTTAAAAATTTTATTCACCTGAAAATAAAAATAGCACATAAATTTTTTAATTTGTAAAACCTGCCAAAGCAAATGCCATATTATACATTTTTTGGAAACATAAAAGCTATTAAAATTCTTGTATTATTTTAAAACAAGTGATAAAGATGGGAATTGTTTTTTTTAACTTTTTATCGATATATGTTACAATCACCTGTATTTCAGGACTGTATAGTATAAAAATTAAACTGTAACTGAGGGTTAAAAAAAATTTTTTTTAATCTAAATCAGTATTTAACCTCTCAAATTTGATATGTAACATAGAATTTCAATTATGTTGCAGCAAGATTCTTTGTTAAATTTTTCTGATTCAAAACTTCCAAAAAAAAAAAAAAATTTTTTTTTCTTTCTGTTACCATAATTCTTTTTCCAATAAGCATCAGAATATCCTAAATATTTTTGCTGACAGAGAGTGTGATAACAGAACACTGCTTCTCAAGATTCTATGCCCAATTCAAGAAAGTTTGCCCTTTTTCCTTATGTAACACCTAATCAATCAAAAAAAAATAGATTTAATCTCTTGTGCAAATAAATTTAGAAGTCTCCATTCTTTCAAACCATTAAACATTTTTAAGTTTGCAAATCCAATTTTAATCAATTCTATCAGCAAAATATTAAACTTGACTTTCTTAAAATTACTGTTAATGAGATTTTTATAATAAGTTTAACTTTTTAATCATTTGATCTTATTAATATTTTAGATTATGAAGATAGAATCTATATTAATCAAAATGCATGTCAGTATAATATAACAAGTCTTATTTTTCATAGCATTGTCATCTAAAACCTGAAAATACATAGATTTAATTCTCTTATTGCATTTGCATGTCTGATTTGTACTAGTGTATCTCAATTGTTGCATGTTTGGTTTTAATGTGAACTTTAGTTTTCATTTTATACTAAACTTTAAGTCTGCATCAAGCAATTTAATTCTAACTGTAATGCTTAGTTTTTATCCCTTTACATATTCATCAAACTTAATTTTTTCATTAAAAAACTTAAATTGGCGACATTTTCTAAATGATACAATCTGTTTTCTATACGTTTTGTAATTTTGCCTTTTTATTAATTTTTAAAAAATTAATTCATAATGAATGTTAATTTTGAATGTTATATTTAAATTATTTTGGCTATTTTTTTAAATTGATATTTAACACTTGCTTTTTACATTATTAGTATTATGTGCATTAAATTACATTATGAATTGTTGAAATGTTATACTGGGTTTCTTTTAAAATAAACTGATTTTTAAGCTTTAGTAAGACACTAAAATTTGATTTATTGCTTTTGATGAAATTTTTTTCAGAAAAAAAGGGATGTGAGAATCTTTTATTTATTGCTCACTGTACCATTGAAGCTGAAAAAGTAAAATGTGAATTTGATGTTGATTCTTTTGTTAGCAGTGTGACAATAAATGGTGTGAAACAAGAAGTGTTTGAAGTAAATTATTTTTATTAATTTAAAATTTATTTTTCTAGAAGTTTGAAAATTGTTTCTAATAATTTAGTTTTAATAGCTTAAGTCATTTTTTTAAATTCATGATATTTTTTTATTTATTTATAACTTTATTTGGCATTTGCATTATTATAACTTTTTTGTAATGATTTTCCAAGGCTTTATCCTGAGTATTCAATATATTTCAAATAATTTCTACTTCTGCTCTTAAATTAAAATTCTGTTAATTTAAGAGCTGAGGTAGAAATTTAATTGAACTTTAAAAAGTTTTACCTAGTTTAAATTGGATTATCTTTGATAAGTATTGTATCTTTAAATGCATAGTACCCCATTTTTATAATTAATGGATTAAATGTAAACAGAACAATTTTTTCTGTAGCTGTTTAATATCTGCATCCTTACTCACAATTTTGTTTCTGTATTAATTATTAGGTAAACTTGCATTTTATTTTAATGATATAAATTATAAGAGCTTGGCTATCTTCTCATTTTGCTTCTATATATAATTTCAATGTTTACTTCCCAAGAAGTAATATGCTTTACATTTTTCATACTTTAAATATTTATACCACCATAATTATTTCTATGATTTTTACAATTTTAATTGGTATTTATATTTTGAATTATCAATTTTCTCCTTTACTTCTTGTGATATTTTTCTTATGGAGACCATATTTTTCAGTGTTTAATTTGTTACTAAAGATACTTTTAGTTGTTAATAGAAAATATAATAATAGAATAGAAAATGTATATTTTTTGTTCCATTAATATATAGATGTTATATTAATAGAATAGAAATTTATATATAGAAAATATATTAATAGATTAGAATAGAGAAAATATAAAAATGGTTGTTATATTATTTAAATTTTATTAATTGCTTAATTTTCTAGCTCTAAAATTTTTATGTTTAAGTTCTAGAATTTTTTTAGTTAGTTGTAGTAAAAATTTTTTAACATCTTATTTTGTGTTAAGTGAAATTTTTTTAACCTACAATTTTTATGTATCTTAAATATTATTTAAGTTCTATAAAAAAATATATCAAATACAAACCTGATTTTTTATCTTCATCATTGAAACCATTAGTTATTTTATTTTAGGAAAGTAAATGCTTTCAAACTGATATTTTTCTACATGAATATCAGTTAAATTATGTATTCAAAATAATCTGCCATTTTCATGCCTAAATTAAATTTTATATTGAAGTAAAACTTAAAATATAATTTGTTCTGAATATTTATAAAAGATTTTTTTAATATTCTGTTCATAATATATATAATCAGGTTTTTATTCTGTACAGTTGTTATACCATTTACAAAATTTATAATAGTGTAATTATATTAATTTTATTAAAACAAATATATTTAAAAAGAAAATAAGAAATTTTTTTTATATATTTTAATATCTTGAAATCTAATAAAAGTAACCATAAACTTATGGTGATTTAATTTATTAAAAAAAATCGGTTATAAATTTTTTTCATATAAATTCATCTGTATATTATTTATATTGCTTTATCAATAATTTTTTTTTACTTTGCTAAACCAGTACTTTTAAAATATTTTCAGTACTTTGTAATTTTATGAGAAAGTAAATTAAATGTTATGTAGTGTTATAGGAAACTAGAAAGTTAATTTTCTAAGTACTCTAATATTTATTTATTAATCGCCTTATGTGCTCCTGTGTTGGTTTTAAGACTAAGCAACTTATCTACTATAAAGATCTTTTATTTATTGTTTGGGTCATAGAAATACTAAAAATATATATCTGACATTGTTTGCTTTTGAGATTCGTCATAGTAATGAAACAATTATGACCGAAAACCGTCTGTAATAGTTGTCTTAGTGCATACATCATTCCTAAATGATAAAAGTTTTCTGAGTGTAGATCCAGTAATTTTGACTGTTTTGATTTGTATCCATTTAGAAGATAAACAACTAGGCAAAAATGTGTTACAGTTGAAAATGTCAGTGTCAGATGTCAAGAACTGTTGCACACTTATTCAATTTTGATCCACCATAAATGAACAGTTAAAGCAGATTCATAAAACAGAGTTGATTTCTTAGTTTGTCAGATGTTCCATAGTTTGTCAAATGAAAAGTAAACGTGTCATAATCGGTGAAGAGGGAGAATAGGTTCTGTTTGTTAAAGCTCTCTTAAAGACAGTAATTGGCTTGGAATGAACTGCCATGAACTAGATTTTAATTAAAATCCCTAAAAACAGGAGTACTAATTTATAGAATCTCTTACTTTTAAGCATTGTAATTTTGATAGTCTGAGAAACAGACAAAGTGGAATAATTCTCTTTGATTGTGTGTGTGAAAAGTTTAATATTATAAAATATGTTTATATTATAACTAATTTTTTTCAAAATTTAAAATTTGAAGTTATTTTGCTGAACATTTTAAAAGACTATCATATTTGGCTAATAATTAACAAATCTTCACGTTATATTGAAATCTAATCATATAATGATCTGTGTACCAATGATTGAATCTAATGTACTAATATCTTTTGATTTCCATATCTTTTAGTAATACTTTATAAGTTTGTGAAATATTAGTGTAATTGTAAACATTTATGTTTGTAAAATCAGACTGGAATCTGTATAGTAGAATTAGTAAATGTTTTCAAATATCTATATTAAAATTATATTAAATGTGGTATTATACTTCAAACAAAATTCATGTCTAATTCTATGCTATCTGTTTTAAATGCTCTAGAACAAATGTTTTGCTTAACATTGATTTCTCTAGCTGTATTTGCTTTCAGGATATGGATTCACTTTTCAAAGTTACTGGTTTGCAAACTGGTTCCAATAAAGTCAGAATAACTACTGTGCATTCTCCTCAATCTGAGGTATATTACTGTATTTTCAATTGATAAGGTGGTTAGAAAATTTTACAATCTCTTTGTATTCTCACATTGTTTTTGTATATTTTGAACAAAATTATTTAAATTAGTTTTCATTTTTTTTTTTTTTTTTTTTTTTTTTTGTAAAAACATTTTGATATAATACATATTACGTGTGTTAGATTTTTAATATGATATTCCGATTAAATCTACAGCAAATGTTTGTCTTTCCTATTGTTTGATTTTGGCCCCCTCTTTTTTTTTAACATTAACCCCTTAACCATCTGGGGTTCTGTGAAGAAAGTGCTCTATTTTTGCTTCGTGGTGGCAACATAGTTTTGGCTTTCACTGCATCGCACATTTTTTCCCCTGTAGAGCTTGTCAAGAAAACAAAAGCACCTAATTCTTGATGAGACGTATTTCCGTTTTACCCTAGACCACCTGACAATAATCACTTCTAATGACTTTCAGCGGGGAAGAACATCAATCGCTGTCAGCTGAAGAAACCAAAATGTGCTAGTAGTTTAGTTTGTGAATATTCTGCTTGAAATTTTTTTGAAGTCCCTGTTATAATAATTCATTATGCTAAATATTAATTTTATTTAATTATTTTGCCTATATACACGTATATTCATTTCAATCATTTTTGTTTATTAAAAATTAGAAATATTTTTTTATATTTCCCAGATAGTAAAAAATTAAATGATTTTAAATAGCTTTAAATAAGTACCTAATTTTCTGTTTTATTATTAATTGGTTTTAATTATTGCAGGTACATTTCATAATCAGTACTATATTTTTAAAATCGTGAAATAATTTTCAAACATATTAAAAGAAATGCTTTTGTTGCTTTAATCATACAAATTGAAGAATTTGGACAAAATTGTATTTTTTTAATAGTTTTAAAAAGTAAAAAGCTAACTTAAGAAGTAAGCTACTAAATTTAGTTGAAATTTTTGTGAAACATTTTGAACGTAAATTTTTCATATTAAATCCCTCGTACCAAAAGATTTCAGTGTCCAATTATGTAGAAATATCACTCTATACAAGAATCCATGTTATTATATATATCTTTCAGTATTTCTTAAATTGTTTTGCACAAATATTAAAATGAATGTATCTCTCCCCTGAAAATTTGTTTTTCTAAAGGAGAATAAAAGGAAAATCATAAAAACAAGGTAATCTTAATGTTATTGTTTACAATAGTATTCTAATAATTCAATATTTATTTTTCACATATCAAATTAGTTCTACAATTAATATTTTTTCTTCTCAGAACTATAACTATTTTGACATGCAAATCATTAAAAATGCTAAATTTAGAGAAATTATATATATATATATATATATATATATAATTTGAAAAATATTTTAGTAAAATAATGATGTAACATCCTTTTTCTTTTGATGATTATAAAATAAAATTACTTAACTACTTTTCATTTGATTAATCAAATTTTATTTTATTTTTAAATAGCTTTGATTAAAGAAGTATATCTTCACAAAATATTTGTAAGCATAAATTCACTAACCAGAAATATATTCTTTATCCACTTTCGACGGTATTAATTTTGCATTAAAGTTAACCTAATAAAATATGTATCATAATTAATTTATCACAAAGATAAAATTTATTTCTTATGTTAGAAACATCTTATTGAAGGTTAAATTATTTAACTTAATATTAGATTTAAGTCATTGAATTTTGTTTTCGAAAACACACGAAAGGAATAAAAAAAGCCACATGTAGTGCTTATTTGAAGTATTTTATTTTAAGAGGGTAAAAATATAATCTTTAGTACAATGTTGTTAGATATTGAAGTATATGAGAAACAAAGCGTAATATTTAATGTAATCATTAAATTAGTTAAGGAAAGTATCTCTTTTGCATGATACAGGAAATTTCATGTTTTCTGAAATTTGTAAACTACTTTAACTTTTATTCAATGACTTTAAATTATATTTAAGAAATATTAAGTTAAAATATCCTTAACTTTGCAAAAAAGTTTACTAAAATACTTTTGAACCTCACAACAAATACATTAAATAATTTAACATATTCACCGATATTTTAATTATACTGAAAAATGTTTGTGATTACTAAATTCAAATATTTTTTAAATATTTAAATTTGATCATTAGCTTATGGATAAATCGTGGTACAATGTCTCTAAAACAGATTTCTTAAATATTTAAGGGTATATTTTTAGCAATTTTTTTCTGAAATTGTCACTTGATGTATTTTAATATCATTTGCTAGTCCTATACCAAAATGTAAATTTAATGAAAGTTTGAATCAAAATTAAAATTTTCTTGATAAAAATAACAATTTCCTTGTAAAGTTATAGACCTAAATATCATACTTTTATGTGGAATAAAGAGTAACACAATTTCCTTCTAAAATTCGAAAATACTTATGTAATAGGATTTTTTTTTTTTTTTTTTTTTTTAGTATCTTGATCTTGGTATATTAAACAATGGTTGAAATATGTGTACTGAAAACTTGTGAGTAGTATGAAGCTATCAACAATATCGAAAATTTCAAAACACGTTTAGTTAAATTCTCAGGTAAACAGGAAATCAATGCACATGTAGTTTACTTTAAATTATTAACAAGTAGAATGAACATAGCAGAAAGATCGCTTAGTATTTCTGATTATATCCATTTGACATCAGGATTGACAATAATGACAAATTCCTAACTAGGGAACTTGAGAATTTTCAAATTCCGTGGGAAACCGGTAAATTTAAATCAAATGTAGCATTGATATAGTGGATGCACATTTCCAATCAAGTTTTCTTTGAATTATATGTCTAATGATATATTCCAGGTGAGCTTGTCAATAAATCTCCTTCAGCTGGCCTGAACTAGTTATTGAAATGCCAAATTCTTGTTTGCATATATATATATATATATATGACTGCTGTTTCACTCTCATAAGTTCTAGTAGCTAGTAGTATATGTGAAACTAAAGTTAAAATATATATATAGCATCTAATTTATTACTTATTTTTTATTCCTTCATATTTTAAGCAAAATTTTAAAACTTCATATTTTTGAACTAATTAAGTAATAAAGATTTCTTATATTATAACCTTGTAGCAAAGTCACATATTTTCATACTATCAAGTTTACAATAAAGCAAAAATTTACACACACACATATGTGTATATATATATATGTATAATGCAAAAGAACTAAAAAATTTCAATAATTTGAAAACCTGATAAATAAGTGAAATTAATATTTTATACGTTGCTTATAAATTCTAATATTTAGATAGCATTTAGATTTCATTATAAAAGGCTAATAAATATAGAAAGTAAAATGTAATCAGCTGTTGCTTCCTTGAAAAACTTTCGATTTTCGCACGCATAAGTTAAATTAATTGTAACAGTCTAGTAAATAAGTTCCCCCGCTACGATTTCACGGTAATCCGTCAATTTTGGGGGTTGAATTTAAAGCTCTGCAGTGCAGCCAGTTGCCCCTACCAAGGGGCTCGGGATAGCCGGAAAACGCACAGAATTGTTTGCCAGAGTTACCTCGGGATAGCCGGGTTAAAATACAAAGATTTTTGGAAGTTAATACCGTTTAAATGTGATATCTGATACAAGGTTTTAATTCAAAGTTACATATCAAGATGCAAATATTTTTTATTTTAGACCCTTTAAATTTATTTAAGTAAAATATTTTAACACTAAAACTATGAATGAGTTTAAAAGCAGTTAATTTATAAGCTTTCCATTGCTATCTTTTGTGACAAAATTGAAATTATTCATTTTTGAAGAGAAACTGTAAATCATTCACACAAGTAATGAAAAATCTAGATTTATTAATTTTCATTGGCAATTGAATGTTCTTATATATTTGAATTATATTTTCTGAGAAGCAATCTGTCTAAAATGATTTGCTGTTGTGAAGTGGGGTATTTAAAATTTTTCTCACTGCATATGTTATTGACTTGTATTAAGTGAAATAAATCTTCAAATAGCTGCAATAAAAATTAAAACAATATTAAAAATTGTTCAATCCCTGAACTTTATTTAGTAACTTGTAATTAAAGCTTTATAAAATTTTCATTATGTTAGTTACACAATTTTAATCATTGCTTAATAAAATGCTTTTATATTATACATATTTCAAAATTACACTGTCTAGGTTTCATAAATTTTTTAACTTTTTTATAGGTGAAGTTGATTGTTTGTGCATATAAAGTGCATCGTAGTATTGTCTGCTTCCCAGCTCAAAAATTAAAAGGAGATTTTTAAATCTTTTATTATATGGTGCTGTTCAAATCTAGAAGTATTTAAAATCATTTCACAAAGATCTCTAATCATATTTTGAAATTTCATTTGTAAAGAAATCAACATTTTAAAAAATATATAAATTCATATACATGTCACATTTATAGGCAATCATTGTGGTTTCATCACTATAAAAGAACTTTTGATAAATATTCTTCAGTTTAATTATATTTTGGCCATATTGTTAATTTTTAAAGATGAACTAATTATTAAATCATAAAAAAAAATTCAGACTCTGTTATAGAAATTATTTATGAAAACATACGACTTTCTTAACCACTCTTAAGTGCTTAGGACAAGGTTTTTTCAAAAATGGTTGCACAATATTTAAATTAATTCCATAATAAACTTTTCCCTAAAAAAATTTTAGAAGGTTAAGCTGGATTAATTGAAATTGTACTGATTTTATCTTTAAAAAAATAAATAATAAAGTCACTGTACAATACACAACATTTCTTTTTAAAAAAATGTATGAGAAGACTGTAATATTTTAACAGTTGTAAACATTACAATCCTAAAAAAAAAAAGATTGTAGTTTCCTTGTACTACTCTGACATTGAGCATGAGTTATGCAGTGTTCGCAAATACAAATCGCATTCTGTATACTGTGGCTATTTTATTAAACAATAAGTCTTAATTTCAGATTAGTTATATATTTTAAACTTAACTCTCATATGTTCATATATTCTATATGTTCAATAATATGCTTAAGTTTAGTCTAAATATCAAATCAATATTATCGTTTTCAGTACAATTTTTTTGGAAAATGTAAATCATTATTTGAAATACTTTTTAGAAAATTATTTCATTGATTCATTTAAAAATATATTAACCAACGTGTAGATCTAAAATATAAATTAATTGAAATGTGAATTATACTTGAAAAAATGGTGAATTATAATTTTTTTTATAGACTTTGCATCTAAAATTTATAATACTTATTTCAATATAATAGAAATAGTTTATAGAAATTTTGAACGATTTTTCTTATTCAAAATTGTTACAAATTTCAAATATTTTAAAATTAGACATTTCGTGAATATAGCAAATCACCTTGTTTTGAAAAGAAAGGTGTCTGGTGCTAGTAAATGTCAATCTTTTGAAATAAATTTATAACCTTTTAATTTTAGTTGGTTTCTTTACTTGTGAATATTCTTTATTTATATTTCAATGTTCCAACTGTGATAAGTGGTCCCTTTATGGGAAATATGGGGTCCTGTGTTTACTTTTATGAATGTTGAACAAAATTGTATGTTTACTGCCATTTTTCTCTTCCATTATACAAGTGTATAATCATTGTAATGTTTTTAAATGTCATGTTGTGGAATGGAAAGAATCTTACTAATAATAAATATTACTATAGATGTGCAAATTTCTTTCTAAATGTAATCAAAGCTTGTTATGAATATTTATTAAATTGTTTTATTAGCTCCTAAGCTTATTTGTTAAACTGTTATTAGTGGTAAAGATAGTGCAATAGATGTTAAATTATGTTTATGATTGTTTCAAAGGCGAATGTAATTTTCGATATTGGTCAAGAATTCTTGAAAGTATATATTTTAAGCTTACTCAATAAACACAGGCTTCTAATATCAAAGCTTTTGTGATTGTGTGCTCCAAGCTGTGTAACTTAAATGTTTTGTAATGTCTAAATTATATTAAGAG
The DNA here is from genome assembly GCA_030067965.1 of Latrodectus elegans. Classification (NCBI taxonomy): domain Eukaryota; kingdom Metazoa; phylum Arthropoda; class Arachnida; order Araneae; family Theridiidae; genus Latrodectus; species Latrodectus elegans. The sequence goes on from CM057819.1 coordinate 52,155,442, forward strand.
AAAAACTAAGATGGTATTTAATGAAGTAAGTAAAAATGCAAAAAATTTTACTGTAGATGAATGTTCTCACATAGGAGCTTATTTAGACACTGCTATCTTCACTGCATAGTCACAAGTTGCTCCATAAAATTTCATGTTCGTTTTTTACTGCTATTTATTTGTCTTCTCTCAAATCTGTGATAACATTCATTATATATTATCATATTTCATGAATATTATTAACATATTTTATGTCTTCAGTTACCAGAAATGCTTCATAAAATCATGTTGTGACATGTCTTATGATTTTGCTTACACAAATTTTATTAAAAAAATTTCTTTTAAGAAATATTTATCTGTATATTTATATAGATTTTAACGTATTGAAATCCCGGTGTATTCTAAAAAATGATTAAAAATATATTGAAAACTTATATTATGGTGGATGTGTTGTTTTGGTTATTGGTATTCACATTAGTTGTTTTTAATATTTATGGTGACTAATTTGGAACAAATTTAAACTTATTGAGTTTAAACTCCAATTTATTTTTATTTTTTAACGTGTGAAATCTAAAATATGTAGCAGCTTTTATTGTAGTTTTGCAGATACTTTTGTTTTAACTTTATAAAAAAATTGTGCCATTAACTCTAGTCTGTTTTTAAAAACTTTCACCAATTATTTTGAAAGTTACCATAGCATTTAAAATTTTCAGATTTTTATAACAAATGTGATATTTCATGCACACATCCACCAAACTTCAGTGTTCATATTTTTCTTTAAAAACGTCTGGAACTATTTTAAGAATGTGTATATTGTACATGTATGTAAATATGTAGAAAAACATTGTCTACAAATTAAATTATTATAAATTGTAGATTATAACAAAAGTAAATTGTACAGGAATATTAAGGGAGGAATCTTAAAAGTCAAAACACTGTATTAAAGTTATATTATAGATATCTGAAAAGTCTTTTTTAACTGCTTGTACTTCTTGCACTGATATTTCTCTTAAAAACATAACAAATATAAGACTCACAAATGTATGATCAGTGTTCAAGCAATTGTTTGAACACTGATCATAGGAATGGTGAATTTTTCCTAAAACGAAGAAACTAATTATCTAGAATCCTACAGAAAATAAATATATATTAATTGTTGATAAATATCCAAGTATACATTAAAATTGTTTCGGAAGCTAAAACCTCACAGTAAAAGTTTTCTATTAATTTGTTTAGAGAAACTTGTGCTTAATTTAAAATTCCATTTTGAAAATATTTCCAAGCAATTCTGTTGTATAATTGTTTTAGAAATGTTAACATTTGTAGACAATTTTTTATACTACGTAGCAATATTTAGAATGTTGCTTTTCTGTTGAGAGAATAGTTATTTTTATAGTTTCATATATGCATTTATTTTATTTACTACCTCATTTTTTTGTTTTAAAATTTTTATTTCTGTGTTTATGTTTTTACAACTGCCATTTTGTTGTATATATATTTAGCTCATTTTATAATGCTATAATCAAAATTTTAGAAATTGTAAACATTTTGTAAAAAAAAAAAAAGAAAATATTTCAATTTATAAAATGTTTATTATTGTTATACAATTGGAATTTTAGTGAAAAAAAAATTATATTGCAAAGAAAAAGTGCTTGGGTATCAGCATGTTTCTAAATGCCTCTAATAAAGTATGATTAAAAGTTTTATCTAATCAGTAAACTATGCTATGTGTTAAACTTACAAAGAAATATTGTAAAAATGTTTATAATATGAATAGGTGTTTATATAAAATTTTATGTATTTGGTTATGTTTGCCAGATTTTGCCTAATTTATGAAGCTACTAAGAAATGTTTGCCATCTTTTGTTTTATGCATAAAATAGTGAATATAATAAAGTATTTCTTGTTCATCTAGATCTTGTATTTTTATCAGATTTTTTTTTAAACAGCATATAATATTTATAAAACTTATACAGGGTTATAAATTGTCACTTTACTGCTCTAATATAACTATTTGGTACACTGAATTATAAAATTAAAAGAGGAGGTGCAGAATATTTCAATGTTGAATTATAAAGGTTTAAGTTTTTGCTGGGGAAAGATCAATTATCTTAGCATGTAATAATTTAAGATTCGAAAATTTATACATCACTTCATTGTATCAAAGAGAAACAGTTTGCAAAAAAAAATTTAAATATATAAATAGGTCTTAACAAGCAGTTTGTGAAATGCATGATCCTTTTTACACAGAAAAATGACAGCAGGGATATCTGTTGTCCCAATAAATAAAATTAAAAATCCTTTAAGTTTGGGTTTGTTTCAATTACGAGAAATTTTCTGGACAAATGTAAAACAGGAAACTATTAAAATAAATATTTTATACTTGTATGTAAATACACTATTTAGATATTCATTTAAGCGATTATACAAAAAATTTAGAAGAATACTGGGAAATAAGATGGTTTGGTTGATATATCATTCAACACTCGCATTTTGGAAACAATAACTATGACCGAGACCTGAAGTGGGATTCGTACCCATGGTGATGTTAAACTGAATGCCAGAGAGCTAACCATTTGGCTACTAATTCAGCAATGAAATTAAATAAAAAAATTAACCAAAAGCATATAAGCTAGCAAAAAGTATTTTTTTAATGTGAATAGTTATATTTACTTTCCAAATACATTAAAAAATATACTGAACTTCCATATATTCAATGACTAATTGGAGAAAAATTCACCGATAAAACGAATTTTATATAAACAATTGTGAAAATTGTTTAAAAACAGTACATTTTGCTACAATGTATAGCAGTGAAAAAAAGGTACATGTGAATCTATGGAATCAAAACTGAAAATGTAGCACCAAAACCATTACTGGCTTGTAATAATTATTTTTTATGCCTTTATAAATTATGAGTTATTTGAAATATAGAGCAAAAACTAATTATGTTAAATTTAAGGAAACTCATGATGTTTAAATTTTAATTAAATACCATTCCACTTTTACAAATATAATTTTAGCACTGGAAAAACAGGCTATGTTATAAAGAGTATAATGTATTCAGGTTTAAGATTTTCCAAATAAACACTAAACTATATTGTTTTTTAATTTTTATAAATTAAGGTCCCATTCAGACTTAATGTTCTAAATTTTAGCCATTCGAACACATTGTAGCTGATTTTTATCAAAAATATTAAACTCTAAGAAATCGCTAATATAACTATTTGATGAAATTTAAGTTTTCTATGACTGACTATCTCTTCAAGTCAGTGTTCCAAGTTTTTTTATTTTAATAGCTAAACAAAGCTTATCAATTATACTCACTATAAAAAAAATCGATATATCAATTGATTTTATAAAAATAACTATTTCATATAACTTAAATTGCATTTTCACTATCATCTATAGCAAAACTTGTAATAGATTCAACTAAGTTTATTTGTAGCACTACTATTACTGCCTACCATACAAGTATAAATTAGAATTGAATATATATTTGTTCTTTACTATTACATTTTTTTTAGTATTCACTTAATTGTTCCAAGAAAAAAAATCACAGGAAATGTTTTGTTTTTAACTGAAAATTAAATATACTGGAACATTTAAATGCATTAATAAATAATTCAGAATTTACTTCACATTTGCATTTTAAGGTCTAAAGAAATTTTTTACAATAGTAATATTTATTTCAATCAGTATAAAAAAATCATGATTAATTATTTAACTCTATTTTCCTTTTTAAAAAATTGAATTATAGATAGGATTGCAAATTAAAAAAGCAGAAAATAATATGCAAATATTAAGAAATAAAACTCAAATTTATTTTGGAATTTTCCATACAAAAAAGTGATAAAAACTTTCAAATTAAAGTAGTCCTTGTCGTTTCAGATCTTCATATGTTTTTTTATTTACAACATTTCCTTGAGTATCTTCATATTCCTCCTGAAAATATTAACAGATTAAAAACTCATTTAAGCAATTAATGTGAATTTTCTTATAAAAATACATAATTTTTATTATAGAAAATATCAACAGCATTTTTGCCTTACAAATTACATAAAAAAAGTAACATTAAAATGTATTAAAGTAACAAATTCTGACCTGTTAAGATATTTTGTCAAATATCTTAATTGCAGTATAAAAATAGGGGAGGATTAGCGACCAGTAATGTGCATTTCGCAACTTACAAAAAAATAGCAAAGAAGTATTTTCAAAAAAAAAAAGTGCCTCAAAATTGTTTTTCTTGTTTGCTTATTTTTTAATTAAAATCAATAGAATGTAAAATAATTCAGTGTTTTATTAATTGCAGTTATTTGATTTTAAGCAGAATAGCAAAAAATAAAAAATTTAATTATTGTTACTTGTTAATATTTTTCTTATTTAATATTTTTTTCAAGTTTTGCATACAAATGAAAACTTATTATATAATTTTTAATAGTTTCATACCACTCCCCCCTCATTAAAAAAAGTAGTTTATTAAGTTTTTAATAAAGCTGTTTCCCCTTCTTTATTTTTGTTTGGAAAATGACAACACTTTCCCCAATTTATTCTTTTATGAATTTTTAAATGAATGTATTAAATTCAACAAAATTATAACAAGAAAATCGAAATAAGAATGCTTTAAACTCAGATTACACCAGTTATTGAAAATGATTAAAATATATAAATTTTTTACACATATTTAATGAAAATAAATAGTCAAATTCAATTTATAATTCATTGTGAGATGAAACCAAGAAAACTTTATTTTTATTTATGTACTTTAAAACAGTATATATTAATTGTTGCAATGAGAATAAATTTTTCAATGTTTTCCTAATTAACACATAAAAATAATATAATATATAAAATCATTTCTTTGTTAATTCTGAGAATGTAAAATAAAATTATGAAAAGAAATTTATTTCCAAAATTCATTCAGGAACAATTAATTGCATATGATTGGTAAAATACTCACTTCATTACTTGGTAAAAATCTTTCTTTTTGCTTTTGTTCTTTTAACTTTTGCCACACTGAAATATTTATAAAAAAATTAATAAGTTCAAAACATTATACAAATCTAAATAAAATTTCAAAAATCTGAAACTTACATCCAAGCGCATCTTCAATTTGTGTAACATTAGCAAAATGAGCAGTATTTGGAATTCCCAAACATCTCATACCATGTGCATGGCGCCATTCCTAAAGGAAAAAATATATTACTTTTATTAATCAGATATCCTAATTTATTTATCTATATCAGATGTTTTTGATAAAATCTAAATATGTAAAAAAAGGATAAATAATAAGGGATACCTACAGATATTTTCATTTAATACATAAATTATAAGTTAAATATTATGAAGTTTTGCAGCCAGTAAGACTTATTATTTGACATATTTTTATTTACATAAATTATTTAAAATATTTAATCTAACGGAATACATTTCTATAGGTGTCAAATTATTATAAATGTCATGACAATATCTTCAATATTTCAATGTGAGTTGTATAATAAACTGATAAGAATAAGCTGTTAAACATACACAATATTTTAAACCATTACATTACAAAATAAATTATTATCACTAGTGGTAGATTGAACAATAATAAACTTGTTGATGTTAAGAAAATGTATTTTAAATAGATAAAAGCAATCCTATTACAATTAAAAAAGAAAGTACATAGTAAATAAATAATTTCTTTGGCTTGTATAAGGATATAAGTCTAGATAATTGCTGGATAGTTAACTTAGTTTAATATTTTTTAAATACATAAGTACCATTAAAAAAGCCCATTTGGAAAGCTGTCATGAAAATTTTTGCATTTTCACTACACAAACACATGTTAAAACTATACACAAATTGTTTCACTTCAGAAATAAGAGATGGAAATCTAAACTGGCTCTGCCTTGTCATTTTTATTGATTTAAACTTAGAAATTTCATATAAATTGGATATTTACAATAATTTAATAATTCTAATCAAAATAATTTTAATTATTAGAATATCACCTTTATCAGAAATGTATTAAGCTCAGCACAGATGCTTGAAAATTATTCTTCAAATATCTGTGCATAGCTATTAATCTGTGCATAGCTATTAATCTGTGCATAGCTATCTGTGCATAGCTATTAATATTTAATATTTTATATCATCCAAATTATGAATATAAAATATTAAATCAGAAATTTGATTTTAAATAAAATAAACTTCAATTCTTAAAATGTTATTAAATCCAAGCTCAACAATGTGGAATCTTAAGTCTAAAACATGTAAAGAATTGAAAAAATATTAGCAATAGTTATGGACAGAAATTTCCTAGTTTTGGTTACTTTTTATACACTGAAATATTTGAATAGTATGTTTCATTTAGTACCTTTATTTCTTTTATCAGATAATTAAATGAAAATACAGAAAATTTTAATCATTGTTACAAAAATATTTTCACCATGATTCTCAAAAAATCAGGAACGAAATAATAAAATTTTGTACATTTAAAAAATATGAGAATATTTAGTAAGAATATAATATTTAAATATATAATACAGTATCAATTTTTATTTGACCTTATGTTACACACATAAATAAGTGGGTAACTGTAATTTTTAATTTTCTCTAATTTATAGTTCACTATATTTTTGAGGTTTGTAAGAATCTTAAGTTTGAAACACAATTGAAATCAATATATCAACCAAATTATTAAAAATTATAGCAATTAATTATTTTCCCACCAGTATTGAAAGATTTATAAATATAATTAAAAAACAAAACACTATATAACTAATGAATCTAAAATTATAGATAAATTATCAAGAAAACAATCGCCAATCACTCATTTTTAAATTAATTTTAGACAAATGTTTCTGCCATGTTAATAAAATACATTTCAAATTATGCCTACAAATTCAGTAGTATTGACAGTTGCAGTATTTAAAAATAGTTCATTTTTTATCAAATGTATCCAATGTTTAATGGTTTAAAGTTTAATTAGTGAAAAATTTAAAATACAAAATAACTGAAAATTTAAATTATTGTTTTCATTGAAAATAATTGAAAGCATTTTACACTTTTAGAGAATATTGTCATAGGTAAGTACAATAATTAAAAAAAAAAAAAAAAAGGATTTTTTTTTACAATATTTAATACAGTATTATATTACTTTAATAAATAAAAAAATAAAAAAAAGAAGACTTACTGCAAAGTGGCGTTGAAAAGCTTTTGGACCTTTATAAGTGAAATTACCACAAATTTCACAACTGTATGTTATATTCAAACCATGAAGTTTATATAACCAATAAGGAATAGGCTAAAACATAAAACATATTTATATTTATTAAAATATATAAAATAAATTTTTTTAAAAAAGACTTATATAAATAAAGAAAATAGAATTGTAATAAAGTGAGTGCACAAGAATTGTAATAAAGTAAAAATATAAAAAAATAAAAATACATTTAAAAGAAAAACTAACTTTTCCATCCCACCCCAATGGCAGATTTTTAGGGTTATATATAACATCATTATCATCTTCATCATCAGAATCTGATTCAGAAGCTTCATTATCAGATTCTTCTCTTTCTCCAACTGTTCTTGCTTGTTTTCTTTGAACATTTTCTTTTGTAGCCTGTCTTTGCTCCTGCAAAACATATTACTTAAAAGATTCTTGCAAAAAAGTACAGAAGCAACAATCATTATCAGAAAGTTTACATTTTTCACAACAATCATTATATCATTTTTTACAACAATCATTATCAGAAAGAAATTCCATACTATTATTACCAAATTTTTTCTGATAACAATAAAAAACAAGCATGGCAAATATAAATTACAATATTTATATTTGCTATGCTAATTAACTGGTAACAATAAAAAACAAGTAAACATAACAAATATAAATTAGAAACAAACAGCAGAGAATAAAAAGCCAAACAGCAAACATAAACTAAATATAATAATATAAAAAAAATTGACAGTCCTTGATAAATAAAAAGAAATTATTCATAAATATATTATAGAAAATTCATTATTTGTCATGAAAAGTAGGTATATTAATTATGTGAAGAATGAAAGAAATTTAATTGTACATCTGTTTAATTATCACTCTGATTTAGATGGTTAAAAAAGAAGAATTTGAACACATACATTCTCATTAAGTTAAATTCATACAAATGTGCACTAATAAAAATTTTAAGTTTAGTTTCACATTTTAACTTTACTTTAATACTAAGTATATTAAGTAGCTAACACAAAATATAACAAAATTTTTTAGGACTCCAGTACTAAAAGAAGTGAAGAAATTCATAATGAAAATTACAAAATAATAATAATAATAATAATAATAAATAAAAATACTCAATTTGCAGAAAAAAAAATAAAAATAAAGAAATAAAATGCACTTATTTTATAAACAATAGATTTTAAATAACCTTAAGCATTTTATTGCTTATATATACTTGATAAAAATAATTTTTCTTCCCTTTTTTTATTAAAAAAACTTAGCGGCACAGCCGAACATACAAAGCCTACAATGCCAACATCAGTTTTCATAAATGAGGGTTTTGGGGTACAAAGTATGCCATGGTAAAAAGGTCAACCTACAGCAAACCCCAGTGTTCAGTTCCCAAACATGCTTGACAATTAGTTTTATCAGCCCATTGAAGGGGTGAAAGATTCAGTCAACAGCCCGATGATTAAACCCCAGACATGTGCCATGGGAATGCAAAGTAATGTTGTCAGCTGTTCTTCTTTTAGTATTACTATAAAATAGGAAGAAAGTTTAGTCATATTTTTGTACCGTAAAGTTATCCTAATCTAAATCCCATTTTGGAAAATAAAGGAAGTAGAAATTTATAGCCGCTTTCAGAGGTAACCATGAAACATTAGATGCATACAAACTTGGAATATGGATATAATTTTTAAAAACATAACTAAAATACAAGGCGAAATTTTCTTACCGACAATATTTCAACAAATCTATACAGCTGAGCTTCTAATACAGCAATTTCTTTTTGTTTCTCAACATCTTTGTTACGGCCAGCCTTACCCGGTTTAGACTTTGCAAAGACTGCTGGATCAAGTTCACTTAGTTTTTTACCCTTTGTTTCAAAAAGTCTCTGAGCTCTTTCCTCAAGTGTTCTAGAATGTTCAAGCATAATTTAGGAATGTATGTATTTATTATAAAAAAATTAACCAATAATAGTTTAAACTGTCATTAATAAATTTAATTTACAAAGAATTTGATATGTATATTTTTTTAAATAAGAACTTATAAAGTCTAATTTTTATCATTTCAGTAAATCATGTCAAATATTTTTTTTTATTCATCTGAACCACATTTCATCTTGAATATAAAACAAACCCTTATTTTATTTCGCCAATACATAAATAAGAATTAAATTTTTAATATTATATTTTATTATTGTGTGAAATAATAAAATAATTTATACGTGTCTAAAATTGGAACTTTTTTATTTTTATGTTGAAAAAATTTTGTTTCGTAATAAGAATACAAAATATGCAACAATTGTTTAATTTAAAGAATGATATACTTTAAATATGAAAAAATAAATTATTTCCATTAAACAAAAATATTGAAAATATTTACAATAAAATCATGAATTCAAATTTAATTCTCAGTGTTTAAATTTGTTTGCACATCAATGATTTTATTCTACTTATTATAAATTAACTTCCTCTCCACATACACGTTTAAGGTTGCATAATGGATAGCTTAATGGCTAAAGGCATTTAATATCCATCACAAATTACTTGTGAAACACATTTTTTCAATTCAAAAAGAAAAAAGTACCAATTTTAAACACTTATAAATTATTCTATACAGCAAATAAATTATTCTTGATTTCATTTGTAATTGTAAGCAACTTACTACAAAATTTTTGCAGGATATTTTTTATTTGCTATAACAAATTATAATTTAATAAATGTATATTCAACATTAAATTGTCATCTATAGATATAAATTCATTTTCTCATATAATAAATTTCTTGAAAGACTTCAAAAGAATCAGACCATAAAACAATATTTTTGAACAACTTAAATTTATCAAATTTTTTATGAATCATTTAATAATTAGAAAATGCATGCTTAATTTTTAAATAATTCTTGAGTTTAAGAATTTTTACAAATCATGTAAGCTATGTAAGCTATCATGCTATTCAACAATGAAATTGTTTTCTTGCTTTAAGCTTCTGCCAATTTAGCACCGACTTATGCACATTTAAAAATAAAAAAACAATGAAAAATAAATTGTAGCAATAAGATAATATTTGAACAAAAACCAATAGCAGAAGCAAGCTTTATAAGCTAGAAATGGCATTAATTTTATAAACACATGTTCTTATAATATGTTGTATTTATTTTAGGAAATTTACTTTGAAATTACAAATGGTTGCCAATTTGAAAACAAGTAAGCAATTCATTCAAGTGCAAAAAACATAATTAAAAAATATGCAACCCATAACATAAGTTTATTTGCTTTGAGACTTTATGATTTATGAAATATTTTTTCAGAAAATTAATTAACAATTCCACACATGACAACCAATTTGGCAAAAAAGATGGAAATTTTCTTGTACAGCAATAATCTAAAAATTAAATTTGTGGTACAGCAACTTTTGTACAAAATGTTATTTTATTTAATATGACTTTAACTCACAAATAGAACTAAGTACTATGAGATAAAATGTTAACATGCTATAATGACAAGAATTAATATAACAAATTAAGCAAAATTCACTTATTATTATATTATATTATATTTATATAATTAAATAATTACAAAATTAAAAGAAATAGAGTTCAAAGGTCATTTAGCAGAAATTTTCGCCAAGGTTAAATTAGATGCAGAGAAAAAGTGATAGAATATAAATCAAATTCTGAAATAAAATTTTTATAAGAAAATTAATTTTTACATACCCTCCACATTTCAATTTAAGAGCCATGAGAGCAGATTTTAATCTATCTAGACCTAATGATGCCAGTTCCTAAAATTATTTAACAATTTAATTAAAAATATTTGATTACTTTATACTCAGGGGAACACATATTCACAAACAATTATCCAGCCATTCATTAATACATTCAAACTTAGAAATTAAAATTTATACATACCTCCCAAGAAGAAAATGCTGATAAATCCAGATGTGCACCTGCATGAGTAAGAGCACTCTCTGCTTCTTTCTATAAATTTAAATTTTATCATAAAACCATAATAAAATAATTAAAATAAAAGCAACATATATTTAACACACATTTGTGAATTAGTTGAATTTTAATAAATAACATATAAAAACTAGAGATATTTATTACATGGCAAAAGATTGGTATGTTTCCACATAACAATCTTTTGCCATGAAATAAATATCTCAGGCAGAAAAAGTTAATCACATTAGAAGAATTTAATTATCATTTGAAATATAAAATGATAAGATAAAGTTTTCTAATTAATTAATAAAAAGTAATACATATAATAGTTATTCAGAAATAAAAGATGAAAGACATTACAAGCAGTGACATTTCTAAGAGATTAAATGAGGCCCATTTTCTACATTCAATGAGACAATATTTAAACTCTCTTAATGAATGATCATTTTTCTATAACTATAAAAGTACCCAACATAGCACTGAAAAAGGAAAAAGATATGTAATTTTTTAAACAGGGAATAAAAAAGGAATGAAATATTTACTGTCATTATTATAAAAAATATATAAAGAAAATTTTACTGCAGCTTAAAAAAAATGTGACGAGTTAAAAAAAAAAAAAACTGATTTAATACTGAAACAAATAATAATTTATGGAAAATGTCATTGAGAAGATTTATTAAATATAACCAAAATCATAAACAGGGTTCATACAGATTTTCAAGAATCAAATTCCAGGAATTTTAAGGAGTTTTCTAGGAGTGAAATCAAAAATTTCCAGGATGTATAGACATTCATGTTAAATATTTTATTTTATTTTAAAAATTGTTCTTAACCAAATATAAATATAATTATGTACATGCAATATTTTTCATTCATTTCTGTAAGTAATAAAACTAAATAATTGCAATCATCAATGAGACTATTTTTTATTTAAGTTAAAACTATTAATGATTATTTCAAAAGCCTTCAATGAATTTACAGCTACAACATAAAATTTTTTTATTTAAATAATCCCCATTTTATATAATACTGGATTATACAATGCATAAAATAATGAGTTATTTTAGAGTTTTTAGACATTTCTAATAGATTCTTGTCTATTAATTTATTGATTATTTCAAGATGTGTATGACAATTTCTTTTCAAATATAAATAAACTTACTCAAAACAAATACAACTATTAGATATAATTTCAAGAGTCTATTGGTCATTAAAAAGACACTACCTTTCAGCATGCACATTAAATAATTTTTATTTCAGTCTTTATTTCATTAATAAACAAATTTAGCCCGATTAAATTGAATTATATGTATTTTTTATCAAGAGAAACATAGAAAATATGTTTTAACTCAAAAGTTTTATATTTAAATATTAATATTCAAAAGAATTTTAGACAATACAAGGAAAACTGCAACAAATAGAAAAAGAATCAATTAAAATCGCTGGTCTTAATTGCACAACACCTTTACTTTTGTTTGGTAATTACTTCACTAGACATAAATCTAAATATTACTAAACCAAGTTATCATGAAATTATTGTAGTTGAACTGGATCCTGAAAATGTTTATATTAATCAACAGTTAAGAATACAAAAAAAGGGTATCGATCGTACCACCATTTAGTGGCAATATTAAAAACTAATATTAAATATAAAATAACTAATATTAAATTAAGTTTTCTGACAATTTTATTGAAAATTTTAAAATATTAAATATATATATAATATTTTGTAGAAAAAAAAATGCATCAAGGTAAGAAACATTTCCAGGAATAATTCATGATTTTCAAGGAGTCATGTCAAAATTCCAGGAGCTTCAAGGGCCTTTATTTTTTTTTTTTTTTATTTTATTCATTTATTTTTTGTGAATTGAGCTGTGTGAACCATACATAAAGACAGTATCAATCAGTTTAAATTGCTTATGCAATTATCCAAAATAATATCTATTTGAGAATTTAAAAAAAACTGTTCAGCTTTTCACCCTTTTATCCCAGTTTTTGTCTCTATTTTCTAGCAATAATTGAATAATAAAGATTAACTTATATAAATGAGTGTTATTAACAAATAGACACAGTGATAAAATACAGATATGTCTCCATGAATTCAAAATTAAAATTAATAAATAATTCTAATGTATGGTAACATAAGATATAAATAAAAATATTACTAAGATTTTTTTTATTGAAATTGCCTATATTTTTCATCTTTTCAGATTAATTACTTTGGCAAAACTTAACTTAAATGAATGCACAAAAAGTTAATCTGATTACTTTTATACTATGAAGTTAATGACAGTAAAAATTAAGTAAATATATAAAACCAAAAACTTTTTTCCTACATATAAAGATAACTTTTTTGGATACTTGTGTGGTTTTGCACACAATTATTAAAAGTTTTTAATCCATCAATACATGCCAATTGAATTTTTAAAAAAATGAATAACATTTTTTAAAATAAAATCAATAGTTAAATAAAATTACTAAGTATCAAACAATGTTTATAAATTAAAAAATTTCTAATTAAAAATTTTTATAATTCAGCAATAAAATTTTTTATATTAATACAGAAACTGTTTTAAAAGAATAGGAAAAGTTTGTGTGATTTTATGATACAATTTACTGATTTGATTTCCTTATGACTTCTTATGTCCAATGTCAAACTCCTCTCCCCCCCCCCCCAAAAAAAAAGAGATGTGTGTGTATAATAACTGTGAGGAAGTAAAGCAATCTTTACCAAGGCAATGTTTAAAATGCCACACATATTCTAAGAATAAGTGATGCCATTAAACTCATTTAATCACATCCTCCTTTTGTTTTTAATTAATTGACTCATTGTAAAAGTTAAAAATTATTTAAACTGTATGTATATAATACATATCATATGTAATGCATGAAAATTATAATATTATTTTTATTAGAAGTAATTTTTTTGAGAAAATTTTGAATCAAATAAAAAAAGTATCATTTTCAACTGCATGCATAAAAAATGCAGTGCATTTATTGAAAAAGATAAATAAATAAACTAGAAAACTAAGAAGAAATTTAAAGAATTAAATTAACTTAGTACTATGGATTTTTTTTAAAAGAGTTATAAACTATTAGTTTCAATGAATCAATAATTGCATTTGTTGTTATATAGAAAATTAAGTTACAGATTAAACTCAGATATCAAATTAATAGTGATATACCTTAAATCGTGATTTTCAGACAAAAGTTTCCCATTCTTATATTTTCTTAAATAAAAATTAAAAACTCTATGAAAGCTATAGATCAAAATATCTTATATAAAAATTAGAAATGTACTAGATACAAACTAGAAGATATTAATATTAAAACACACTTATCTTACCTTATTCTTAAAAAAAAAAAAAAAAAAAAAAAACTAATGTATAAAAAAATCTAGGGTTGAAATTAGAGAAAAATGATAAATATACTAGAACTTACATGCCAACCAGGAAAGGTTCCTTGTTCCCACTGTTTTTCGAATTCTACAATTACAGATTCCATTTCCTGTTCAATATAGAACAATAACATGTAAAATTACGATTATATTTTAGAGAAGGGTATGTTCACAGAAATCAAAACATTATTTATCAAATATTTTGTTCTATTATATATGATTGATTTCATGTCCATTTGAAAATATTACTAGCAATATTTTTAGACAGTACTACTAATATTTCAAATGTTAAAAAAGATCAGACATATGAAGATAAAAATGAGATTATGGAAATATTTAAATAAAATTAAAAAAATCTTCTTGAGATCACAAAAAATACTTTTATTTTGTATTTTGCTAAAGCAAAATATTAGAAGCTTTAAATTATTAATATAATATTGCAAATTTTTGGGGAACCAAAATAAATTTACTTTTACTTTCACACAGGATAGCAAAATTTAAAAAATTTTGATTTCAGATCATATATATATATATATATATATAAAGTTGAATTTATATTATATCCTCATTTGATCACAACAAAGACTTTTAAGATTGTGGAAACTTATAATGCATAATATATACACTCGAAAAAAATTTGCTTCTTTAATTTCTTATAAAAGTTTTGAATTAGATGGTTCAGGCAATCATTCAGGCTTTCATTAAGTTCCAAACACAAAATTCAAATCTAAATAAAAAATTTCTCAAAATTAACAAAATATAAAATATAGATTTAGATTGTTTTCTGTTTTATACTTTGTCTCTCAATCAAATTTAATGTTTATCAACATATGTTATTTTTATCCATTTTTTAAAAGATAAGAGTTTTATAAAACAGAAAAAACTTTTTATGCATACTTCATTTAAATCTAATAATGGCTTTACTCTGCTACAGTAATCTTCTAGATATTCAAGTAGAGCTTCTAAATACCTAAATTAATACAGGAAAAAAAATTATATACAAAATTTTCAATTCTAGTGAACCTTGTATATTAAGAAGTAATATTTTATTTAAGTTATCTTACTTTTTATATTCTGTGTTTTTCCTTTCTTTGGGTATATCAAACAGTTGATCAAATATAGATAAATATGTCAAATAATCAACTTTCTGAAAAAAAAATGACTTATTAATAGTTTAGAAAAATTATTATAAGGTAGTATAGATAAATGTTAAATATACTATGAAAATAATCATTACAATAAACATTTTCAACAAGATAAATGGCAAAATAAATATGTGATTACTTCCACTCCTCGGATGTTTAAGAATTTCTCATAACATTCATGTAGATCAAGAAATTTACCATAACCTTCTTCATCTGTAAATTCAGCCATATCTAAAAGGTAGTAACAGAATAGACATAAGAAAGATAAAAGGCAATTATCAAAGACAGCTATCATAAGGAATATTAATCAGCAAGATATTTTTATTCAGATCAAAAATGCAAATAACAAGTAAATATGTTTTAAGAAAAATCAGAACTAATTATATAATCAAGTTGCAAAAGAAAATTTTCTGATAATTAAGTAACTTAATCATTTTTTAAATAATTTGAATTATCTTTGAAATAAGCTGCTTTTTTTTTTTAAATAAAGAAACAGCAAACTTTTTAAACTGGAATAAATTTAATACACACATATTAAAAGTTTAATTTCCCAATTATAGTTAGGAAATAAATTCAATCTATCATTTAAATATAGATTTTCATATAATTTAATACTGTAAACTATTCCAAAAACACAAAAAAAGTTATTTTGGTGTTTTCTCTTTATGAATTGAAGCAAATAGAACAAAATTATACATTCGCATAAATTTTACATGGTTTTAGAACTTTATTTTCAACCCCATTAAAGCATACAAAGCAAAACTTGTATTAAAATAATATAACTGTAACAGTAGAATTTAAACAGCATAATTTTTTTTAAATAGATATTTTATATTATTAAGTAAATAATGCAAGTAAAAATTGGTGAGGAAAAAACTTACTTTCTGGCACATTGTCTTCAGTGTTTTCCCTTAATTTGTTGATTTCATCAAATTCCACTGACATAGGAACTTGTATCTATGTAATAAAATAAGTTAAAAACAAATGCTAAAAATTCAAGGAAAATGTAATTATGCTTGTTTAACTTAAGATATGATAATTTTTGGAAAATTTTTATTTACATTTATTAAGTAGATAATAAAATAATGTAAGTCTGATTACACAATAATTAGTACACAAAAACAAATGCAATATATAAACCTATTAAGTTATGCAATAAAATGGAAAATTATGTCAGAAATAAAATTTACTTTTGTAATTATGAAAATATTTCATATTTACAAAATTATTGATATCTTAACCAAATCATACTTCATGTGGGTGTTTCCGATAAAATTCTCTAATTTCTCTCAACCGTGCATAAAACTCAGCAAATTCATTTGGTCCAGATAATGATGCAATTTCATCTTTTCTTAGCCTTTAATGAAACAAAAAAAAAAAAAAATTTAAACCTAAGAAACATTGATATAATTCTATTTTAAACAATTAACATAAAATAAAAATAATAAATTATAATAATTCTATTCAAATTTTTAAAAGAAAAACTATTTTACAACTCATAGATCGCAGATGCAATATTAATTATGAAATAAATGCAACAAATGTGATCAAATAGGAAATTTGTTTAATTTTCATCTTGAATAATTTTACCAGTATGAATTTAAAAATTCTGAGGCAAAATTAATATTCATCAATTGAACTAGCATCAATATTTTGAAAACAAATGCCTAATTTTAAACCACAATAGAAGCTACTTTTACTAAAAAAAAAATTGATATTTAAAAGACTGAAAATGTGAAAAATTATTTTTATATAAAAGAAATTATATCAAAGAGAAAATTATCAATGTGAATCTCAAGCAGGAAAATCCACTAAAGATCAGATTTTGGAGAAGTTTTTGATTTTCATTGACTTCAAGGGCTGCTTTTGATAACATTAATAAAAATGATCTTCTTGAAACAATAATTTTAGGTTACTATCAAAACTCATTAAATGACAAAACTTACATAGAAAGATTGAAAAACATGAAGTGTAAGATTAAATTTCTGGAATTTTTGTCAAAAAATCTTGACACACATTATGGTGTTAGACAGGGTGATTCCTTTTCCTGTCTTCTTTTTAATATTGTACTTTAGAAGGTTATTCAAGATTCAGCCATCAATACAAGTGACATATATTTTCTAGATAAGTAAAATTTTTTGCATATGTGGAGGATAATGATATAACTGCTCTATCCCTTCCCTTTTTTAAAGTGGCATTCCTTGCTTTTGAGGTGGCAGTAAGACAGATGGGCTAAGTTTTAACAAAAAAAAAAAAAAAACAAAAAAAAAAAATACATGTTTTTTTCTGAGAGCTGTCTACCAGATCTTTACCTTGAAATTGATTTATATACATTTGAAACACACACAGTAAAATTGTTTTACTTACTCAGGTTGTTATTACAAGTGACAAAAGAATATCGTCTGAAACAAAAGAAACAGACTATTTTGGGCTAATAGGGCCTTTTTTGGTCTAAGAAGATTTTTTTTAAATCTAAGTTTCAGTCTAGAAATACAAAGTGTTTAATTTACTAAACTCTTGTAAAGCCTATCTTGTTTTGATGTCTATATGGTATTCCTACCTTATTATAGCTAATTTTAACTAAAAAAGAGAACTAACTAAAAAAGAGAGACTTATTTGACTGGAAATTGGGCTCATATGCTTTTATGTAATTTCAAGAGACTTTGCTAAAATTATATATATAACTTCTCTTTATATTCAGTTTATTAACTTAATGGCTACTAACAGTAAATACAGCAATTCATCTAATATAAAAATGATGAATATAATATTTCTGAAAATACTTCATTTCAAAAGGCTGTGAAAAACTTAATAGTTTTTCAAATTATGGAGAACATATTACTGAAACAATTCTAAATAATTATGGGGACTCAAATATAATAGAAACAATTCACACAGGTGAATCTAAAAATATATAGTGATTTATTATTAAAGATGTGATTATTGTGCAAATACAAAACAAAAAATAACAATCTTCTTTGATAATAGCATTTAAAAAAAGTGCCCTGCTAGGTAGTTTTGTGAAAAGTTAAACTCCCTTTGAAGATAGTGACCACAAGTGTTTAAAATTTCCCAACAAATATATAACAGTTTAAATTTTATTGTACATTTCATGCATACTACTTTTCATTAAATAAATAATATTGATAATATATTTACCCATCTCTATCTTCATATAATTCTTTGAGATTGTGTGTACAATCCATATGCCTCTGAAAGAAAGAATGAAGAAAATTTATATATCGGTATAAGTTAAAATATAAATTTACTGTCAAACCATTAATTCAGAGCACTACTTTTAGAATATTTACTGTCAACAAATAATCTAAAATTAATTAATTAATTTTGCTAAACAAAAATAGTTTAATATTCTTTTACATTACAATACCAAAAATTAGAATTTTGTTTGCCAATAAATATTTTTACAACTTATAAGATTTAATATAATTATAAATGTAAAACAATTTGATGAGGAAAAGAATAAACTAAAGCATATATTTAAAAAAGATTAATGTTAAAACTAACAAAAATTAATTTTATATAAAAGCAAAATAGCAAACTGACAGTATAATAACAGTTAAAGCGGTGTACCAATGCTTATTATCATTCCCTGTGGTACTTCAATTTATTCACAGTATTCTAAACTTTTCAACTAACATCACTTAATTCTAATGAACTAGTAGACTTAACATACTAAGAGACATCACTTATAATACTGTTTCTACTTTAAGTGATATCTAAGTATGCTAAGAAAAAACAAGATTTAATTCTTTAAATTTAAGAGATTAAAAATATGAAAAATATTGATTAAGCTTATTAAAGAAAGTTTTCTTTTCATCACAAAATTTCTATTTTCATAAAGTTCAATATACTCAATATATGCAATAGTTCAATTTTGTACCAATAAAATAACTGTGCAAAATATTAACAAGAAAATCTTGCTTTCCATAAATATTTTACAGTAAACAGGAAAGAAAAAAATTAAAACTTTTTTCTAACAAATTGCTTTTTGAAATTCAGTAAATTTGAAAAAATGTTTTGTATACATTTACATTAAACTTTTTCATCAATTCTAAAACTAATTCAAGCAACTTTCATAAATTAACTTTTATACTTTATAAAGACCATACAGATTTTGTCAGAATTAGAAAATTAAACCAAATTTCTATAATCACAGAACACTTAAATAAACATGGCTTAGTTATTATAAAAATGTAGCTCAAAAATCATGTTTACTACCCAAAAAAAGTTGTTTTGAGAATAAGTACATAACTTTTCCTCACAACTTTAAAATTTAGTTCAGTCAAATGATTAATTAAGACAAAAAATTATGATCATTAGGTTTCACACAAATGTAGCTGTAATGTAAGTAGGAATTCAAACTATACACTTAATTTCAAAAAATATTTAAATTATATTAATATGAATCAATAAATCTATTAGACTAAATTTACATTTTTAATAATTATCAACAAATACATATTTACTAAAATCAATTAATTTTATCTCCCTGAAATTGACTATAGTATGAGTGTAATATTTAAAAAAAAATCCCCGTATTTTGTAGGAATATTATTCAACTACAATGTTTAAGATTTATCTTCATTAATTCATACTTGCAACTATTAGAAGTTAATTTCAGTTGTATTTCATACTTAGAATTCTTGGCCTTTATTACACATTAGTTTTTCAGCTCTCCCTGAATGTTACTAAGTGTACACAGTAAATGACTTTCAAAATGTAGTTGTTTCATTTGTGTGGCAAATGAGTTGCAGACTTGAGTTTACTACGAATATTTTTATAATTATTGATATTTAAATTTTTTATTTCTCTTCAAGATAAATTACTAGCTCTTTATCATTAACCAGATTATTTAGCAGAAACTTTTTTGTAACAGACAGAAATAAAAAGTATTTAAATGATAATTATGTATATAAAAAAAAACTCTCAGAGGATAGATTTACCTTGAAGATATTGATAATCTATACATATTTACATTGTCACATAATTCCTAAAACTTTAAGATGTGTAATTCTTTTACATTCATTTCCAAAAATTAAGTACAAAATGAATACATAAAAATGAATGGTAGGAAACTTGAAAATCTAAACATTTATAACACATAAAATTTTAAATATTATTTTAATAAAATTTTAAACTTTATTAAGTTTAAGACAATTGGCTATCACACAGCATTAATATATTTTCCACCTACATCTACAGTGAATTAAAGTTTTTCCAATTTATATTGATTTAAAAAAAATTCATTATTTTATATGCTTTGCTTTTGAAAATAAGTATATGCCATAATAAGAAAAATTGGTTAAAAATTACCATTGCTGGAAGTACTACAATTGAATAAAAAAAATAAATATTATATCGTAAATTTTTAATAATTCAAATCTGAAAAATGCATATAATCAAGTTTAGTTTTCAGATTAAAATTCTTAAGAATAACTAGTTTAGCCTAAGTATGGAAATTCTTTGTTTTAAGAGTATTATGATTATTTTACTGTTAATTTGTAACTTGTTTAAATTATAATGTTAAATTAACAAAATTCTTATTTCAGACTATTTTTAATGTGAATAAATTGTTTTAAAGAAAGCAATACAGTTTAAACAATAGGATTTGCCTCTAAATTGAAAGTCAAACATTTTAAAATATTAAATTCTTACTCACATCTAAAAGAATCCTTAAACGATGATCAGAATTTATTTGCTCACGATTCTGAAAAATAAATATTTTTTTTAATAAGATAACATGAATAGCATTAAAGACATTTAAAAAATTATATAGAAATATAAGCTCTTGTAACTAAACTATTTTACTAATTCTGATAGAATAGCACATTTTTAAGATTAACTGCAACAAGATAATATTTTATTTAGAGCAATAAATTTATTTAGAATAATAAATACTTTTAATCATAATCAATCAGCAATATTAATTTTTATCTTTACATTAACAATCTAATCAAAGTCATTATTCTATGATATATAGCTTAATACAGTAGCTTTTTTAAATATCAGTTTAAAGTTTTGTATTTACTTTTAATAGCTTCATACCTAATGTATATTCTTATACTAATACACATGCATCACTGCATATAAGATTAGTGTGTTCAGAAATAACTTAACTGCATTGTTTATAAATTTGCTAACATTAACAAAAAAGAAAAAAAATTTCATTATAAGTCAAATAATTAAACAAATGATACCATTAAATTAACAAAAATGATCTTTTAAGGAATAAAAACATGCCATATAGATTTGTCTGTATTTTTAAAATGATATGCATACAAGGTGATCAAATATTGAAATCAAGTGTTTTTTCTTATTGTTGATTTGGCAAATCAACATTCTCTCAGAAATTCATGAATGCATTACTTTTTTCACACTGTAATTTGAATAGACAAAGCATATTTTGGACTTAATGAACATAATTGTATATAATGAATATGTAAACAACATGTATTTAATGAAGCAGTCCAGCACTAATCAATTACAATTCCCCTCAGCATTTATTTTCTGGCAGAAAACTCAAACAGATTTTAAGAATTTTGGCAAATGCTGTGAAGTACTTTTATAAAATATTTAATTTTGTTATTCTCTGCAACACTAGCATGTAAATAAATATGAAACAAAGATTATTTATATATAATTACATCTATATATTAAAAATCACAATATTTTCATTCTGGTTCAAATGGAATAAAATATATCAGTTTAATTCTAGTTTCCGTACCTTCAAACATAATGGTATTAGGTTTAATTGCAAATGAATCATTTTATGTATTACTTTTCCATTATACCCCCTTTATGGTAACCACCATAACAGGAAAGAAAAAATTGTTAATTATAGTCATAAATGTTCCATTTACATCATATATTGTTTAAAAATGTTTAAATTTTAAGTAATTACTAAAAAATAATACGAACATTTTACTTTCATTTTATAATCTAAGCAATAATCACTTATTGATAAAACTTATTTAAATGCAATGTTTATTTCTGGTGGAAAATTTTTAGCAATCACATAGGTGATCAATTGCATAAGTATAATGAATATCACCTCTTTTTCAGTGAGATATTAAATCTTGCCATTGGTGATGTGTGACTGCAATGCTTCTTTTAACCGACAAAATTATCACCAAGCAATATTTCGCACCAACTAGCCTTTGCTTTGTTTAGTACTTACCTTATTTACCACTGTTTATCAATTTTTGAACCAAAAAATTTATTTAGTATACATTAAATTTAAAGTAACATTTTGAGCCAATAAAATCATTGTATCTACATTATATTTGCTTCTCCTAAAAAACATGCTATTTCATTAGGACTAAAAGTGATGGCATAATAGAAAAGTAATGCATATTTTTAATTGTTATGGAAAATATCATTAAATTATAAAAAAAAAAATGCAATGCTATGAAAATTTTATTTTAATTAGTACATTATGTGAATTGATACAATTAACCAGCATGCATGACAAGAGTGGTATGCAATTTTGATAGCATAACAATGCCAATAGGCATTGTTATGCTATCAAAATTGCATTTAACAACTAAGTTCTAGATTATGGCAACCATGTGTATCATCATCGCTTGATGCTCAGATGGTGCATTTATATCACATTATGCATCAGAATTTATGTGCATATTTTCAACATGTACTTTTGGCATTAAATTCAACACTTGCAGGAAATTATTGATAAATATTTTTAAACCAAGTGAATACACAGAAATTCATTATTAGTATATGCCTTAAAATAGATTGATCAACAGCCAAGCAAAGCATAAAATTTGAAAAATAAGTAACAAGTTTATCAACGAAATAGCTAAAAACAAACAATAACTTTTGTTGTAAAAATGGCTGGAAACAACAGCAAAATAAATGTAATGCCAAATGAAAACGACAGCCAAATTCAGCAATCACCTTATTTATAGAAAATTAACCAAATGATGATAATTTTAAACTTAATTAAAGAGCAATCGGCTAATTTTAGAAGCATTTAGTAATGACAAAGCTAGTTTGATTTGTAAAGTACATTTAATGTCATTGCACAACTAAAATATATGAGAACTCCTGCATAAGTCATTTTGCCAATTCTTGTAACAATCCAGCAGCATGGAAATACAATATTAATTTTTAAAAGAGCAAAGTCATAATCACATTATTTCAAAAAGCTATTGTTGTATTTGAGGAACATTGAATTTCTGTCACAAAATCTTCCAATATGTGATAGAGTTTTTGAAACTGCAAGCGGAAAATTAATCAAGTATAGTTCTACGAATGTGAATATGGTGAACGTTTACGATTGGATACTTTATTTTTTTGACGTCAAGATGTGACTAACAAGATGACAACTACACAAAAGCTAAACTAAGATAAATTTTATTGGCAAATTTTTGGTCAAACCAAGGGGTACTCAACTGAACCCATTCAATATATAAGCAATAGAATATAGCTATTTGGTAAGTATGTATATATATATATATATTAAATATTGTTATATTATTACAAGATACATTTTATTTAAATAACAAAATTAATTTTCCTACAGAGCTTTTTTTGTGCAACATTTCTTTGACCATGGTATCAACGAGACGTTCTCGCTCTTCGTGATAACGTCTTTGTTGCTCAAGAAGAGTCTCCATTGTTGATTTATATAAAAATTATATGTTTAATTCATCAAAAAATGCAAACCATGCTACTTATATCATCACTTTTCCAAACAGACACCTAGTTTGTTTGCTTGACAAAACTTTAGCGTGGTTAAAGTGACAGTGAATAATGAAGAATCTTGAATAAAATTTGAATTAATCTATTAATTAGTTGTAGGAAAAATTAAACTTTTTTTATAACAACAGCATTTATGATATAACACTATTAACTAAATTGATTTAGTTAGCTCTAAACTATAAATAAATAAATAAATCCATTATTTATCTGACAATTTATTTCTCTCTAGTTAAAGGGCTAATAATTTATATATTGGCAACATCAAATATTTAA
Organism: Latrodectus elegans; assembly: GCA_030067965.1. Classification (NCBI taxonomy): domain Eukaryota; kingdom Metazoa; phylum Arthropoda; class Arachnida; order Araneae; family Theridiidae; genus Latrodectus; species Latrodectus elegans. The sequence continues at coordinate 52,180,126 of CM057819.1, forward strand.
TTATTTTGAAATTTGGATTTCGTCTGCTTTACAATTGAAGAATAACAATTGGTAGATATCGTCTGCTTAACATTCCTATAATTTTATATGAATTTAATGTAATTAATCTTTCATCAAAGGTTATGTAATTAACTCATACCATATTTTTAAAATGCTTTTCACCTTCAATTTTAAAGTAAAAAAAGAAATCGTGAGCCATAATTTGATCTACTGTATCTTATTCGAATTCTTGTCAATAAAAAGTTGAATTTCTATTTGGATTGATAATTAATATTATTATCCATTTTTTATACAACATCATATTGATATTTTTAAATATTAAATGTTTTAATTATTTGTTTTGACGAAATAATTTTTTTCACAAATGAATCAAAATTTCTATGTGTTATTTGGTTATAATGCAACCAGCAAATTAGAAACTTTAAATAATTCTAAATTATTTGATTTTGAATTCGTATCTTTCAAAGATTTTCCACTACTGAATTCATTTACTTCGTGTAATATAAAAGAAATATTTCTGGGATGGTCATTTCTCCTTCTAAAAACTGGTAAGATTTTAATTTCATTGATTTATTAACTAGTGAAAGCAAACCACAGTTTTATTAGTAAAGTATAACTTTATTGTTTTTCAGGCACAAACCTATATTTCAGTGGATATCAGAGATCAGCTAATGAGCAACAAGTTATTGATGTATTTGAAAATAGCAATTTTTGTGAAGTTACATGTGGTATGAGTATTTCCTGTATAGCTTTACAGAACAAAAAATTATACTATTTTTCAAATTCTAACTTGGAAATTATACCTATTAACTTAAAAGATAAAGTAACTGAAATAAAAGAAGTAAATACCGAAGATTTGTATACAGTTTTGTTGACACAAGGTATTTATTTTTCCTTTTCTGCTTCCTTAAAATTAAAAAAAAATTGAAGTTTGTTTAATTTTGTTATAGTTTTTATATATATAAAAATTTATTAAGAAACTTGATGAAGCATTTATAAATTATATTTTATATGATATTGTGTTTACTAATTGATTTTTATGACTCCTTGTAAAAAATGATATAGATTGCCATGATAAAGATATTTGGATTTCTTCAAATGAATCATTATCATGAATGATATCTATTTGTAACATAATCATTTCCAGTTTCTCTTAACTAAATTTGCGAAATTACATATTGTAGTTTTTTTTCTTTATTCAAACATAGTGATAGTGTTGACAGTTTTTAATTTAACAAGAAGTGAAATTTATTAAATATGTTAGAAAATATTATAGTTTCTGTAATTTCATTTTTATTATGGTTTTATGATAAAATGAGCTACTCTTTTTGTATTAAAAGTTGGTAGATAGCTTGGCATAGATATTTTTTTTTAATTTTGGGAAAGTTCCCGCTTTGAAACACATGCACTTAACTTGGCAACAAATAAAAGTCACAATGGTTGCCACTGGGGGGGATATCAAACTAGTTCCCTTAATATCCTTTAAATTCACAATTTTAATATTTTAATCAGTTTAAATTTTTATCTTTTATTGATTAATAGTTTAACATATATAAATTGTATATTTATGTATGTTATATTATAACTATATAAATTGGTTAACATATTTTTAATAAATATTAAATATCATCCCATCTTGCTATCAGAATTACCAATCATAAATAAAATTCAAGTGTACATGGGAAATGAGTCTCTTTTCTGCTTATAATAAATAAGCTTTAAATTTTGTTTGCGATATAAAAATTGCAGTGTGAGCACAATATAAATTTATCTGCAACTACTTTCTTCTGTAAACTTACTTTACTTCTACTGTAAACTTACTTTCATTTGTGGTGATATTTATTGTAAAGATTAGTTTCATTTATAAAGAATACCTTTAGAAATTTACTTTTCCAGCAGTAATTTAAGTGATTGTTTTCTTAAATTTCTGTAATTTGTTAATTTTATTTGGAAATGTCTTCATTTCAAAGTAAGAGTACTCTTGATAAAATTAAATTGAAAAAAAAATTATATTTCATATTTATAGCATAAGTAATAAAAATTGAATTCAATATATAACTTGGATAGAGCAATTTTTATATATATAGTAACTTTTACTGTAACAGATTTCATTACAAATCAATATGTTTTACCTTGATCTTTATTTATTATGTTTTGTCTGTGGAAACTCCCTAGATGCTAATTCCTTAAAGATATATGCTATTAATATTAAATTAGTGATATGAATTTATTTTTTATAATTTTTATTAATAATTATAATGTTTTCATATATTAAGATTTCATTGCAAATATTTTATTACTATTCATTCTAAAATGTGTTCTAAAATTGGTTTACTATTTATTGTTCAACTGTTTTTATTATATTTATACAAATGTCTTTATAATTCCTAATTGTGACATGTATAAAAAAAATATTCATATCTTTTTTGCCTTATGATTTTCAATGAAACATAATTTTTAACTTAGTCTAATTATTGTTATTTACTTGATTTTTAAATTTTTTATAAAAAAAAACATTTTGTTTTGCAAAAATGATAATTATTATATGATAATAATTTTTTATCAAAAATATTGCATTTAAGTTGTTTATTTATTCAATCAATTTTAAAAATGTCTGCAATTGTATTTTGCTTGATTTAATTTTTCAAATAATTTAATTTTGAAAATTGTCTTGAATATCATGATTTTTTTCTTAATAGATGGTAAAGTATTTGAAGTTAACATGTCTGATATTTCTGTGACTCAATTAAATTTAAAAATTCCTATAAAGATGGTAGCTTGCGGAAAGGAACATGTATTACTCTTAACTATGACAGGAGTAATATTTAGCTATGGAATTGGAAGGTAATTTATGTGAATTTAATTTGGCATATAGAGTTAATATTTTTGACAATTTTAAGTATCCAATAAAACTTCATGAAAAATGTAACAATGTTTCTAATTCATATAATATTTATCCATGATAAGTTAAGCTAATCTTTAAATTATGTTTATAATATATAATCAGTTTAATTTTATTCTGTCTAATCTGTGCCTGGTGTTTTGTAGAAGACTATGGAAAAGATGATTGTCTCCAGACTAACTTGGTTTTTGGAGAGTAACAATCTTTTGTCCCATAGACAAGCTGGATTCAGACAGTATCATTTCACGGCTCAGTAGGTCTCGTATGTTAGTCAAATCATTAAGAACTCTTTAGATAAACACTTTTCCATCTTGGCAGCTTTTATAGATTTTGAATCAGCATATGATAAGGTATGGCAACTGCGTACTGTTTAGAAATTCCAGAATCTGGGAATTAGTGGCTGGATGTTTGAATGGATTAGGAATTTTCCTACTGTTAGATATGGTTGTGGAATTTCTGGTTTTAAGCAGACTGAGACTGGCCTTCCTTAGGGAATGGTTACCAGCCCGATTCTTTTTAATGTTTTTATCAACGATTTGCCAAATACTTTTGCACCTTCGATGGATTCTGCCCTTTTTGCTGATGACTTGGTTATTTGGAGCAGTGCTAAAAAGAACCAGGATGGGTTGAATCAGATCCTCAATGGTGTCCTGATAGAACTAGAGAGCTGGTGCCTAAAAAATGGTATGTTGGGGAATCAGGGTAAAACCACTTGTCAGTTCTTCACTCTGAATAGACAGCCTTTTACCCCGAGTTTGACATATAAAGGTGTAGACACTCATTATAATTATTCTACTAAATACTTAAGTTGCACTCTTGATCCTTGTTTAAATTGGAGAAATCATGCAGAAAATCTGAAAAATAAAGCCATTAAAGACTTTCTGTCTTGAAATGTTTGGCTGGCTCAAAGTGGGGCTACAACAGAGACATTGTTAACTACTTACAAATTATATATCTTTCCTATTATTTGCTATTGTTATGAGATTCTCATCACAGCCGCAGAGAAAGTAGTTAATATTCTTGAGGTTTTGCAGAACCACACACACACAAACATTGTGAATTGTTACTGGAGCTGTGAAAACTTCACCTGTTCTTGCAATGCAACTCCTAACTGACTTGGAACCTGTTCATCATTTTATTAAAAGAAAGGCGATCCTGCTGACCAAAAACTCGTGTGTTTACTTGGCAACTCTTTCTGGAGGAACTATAACAATGAGATCCCTAAAAATCTAAAGACTCAAACTGGCTTCATCCAAGCTGCCCAGAGAGAATCTGATGCTTCAAATTTGAATAGACTATTTAATTTTACTTCCTCCTACTTGTTTTATAGATTATCTGAATTTGAATATAAATCTTGATCTTATTCAAAAAGTTGTTAAAAAAGAAATGGGTGATATACAACAAAGATCTTTCGCTATAGAGACTATTGAGGTTCACTATCCTGAAAATGAGTGGTTGCATGTTTTCACTGATGGTTCTATGTTAGAAAGAACACATAGTGCAGGAGCAGGTATCCATTGTGAGCTTTTCAGTTTTTATTTACCAATGGGTCCTCTCTCCGCAGCTTTTGATGGTGAAATTGTAGCTATTACAGTGGCTATTCAACAGCTATCGATTTGCAGTCACTTTTTTAAAAGAGCAGTCATTTTGACAGATTTTAAGAGTGTGCTTGAAACTCTTTTGAATAATCATAGTTCCCAAAGAATTTTAGAATGTAGACCTTTGCTTAAGGCTCTGGCACACAGAATTTCTTTCCAGTGGATCCTTGCCCATTGTGGTATTTTGGGCAATGAAAAGGCTGATTCACTGTCTAAAAACGGAACCTTGATAGATCAACACATTAATCGCCCTCTTTTATTTCATTCAACTAAATTGTTTGTTAACCTGACTCTCAAGAAGACTCTTAAACAAGATATGGTTCAATGTGCGACACACAAGAGATGGAAGATTTTGGGGGAGGAAAGAGCTACTCCCGTTTTTCCAAGAAAGACTGTGATGGCCCTTTTCAGAGGTCTAACTAGACTTGATTGTTTGAAGGCTATCTCTATAGGATTGGAGTGGTGGATTCCCCGGACTGTGTTTTGTGACTCTGGTCAACCAATGACTTTTGAACATTTAAATTGTTGTGTGGTTCTTTCTCAGTATGAGGGCATTGTTGAAAAGTATTGGAGAGCCTGTGAACTATGTATTGGCTTAGGCGCTAATGTTCGGCATTTGTAAATAATAATTTTATTATGTTACTAAATATTTAGGACTGTTATACAGCATTTATTTCATGAATTTGTTAATGATCTCAATTTTGGATTATCTCCTACTAATTAGATTAACTAAAACTAAAGTGTTTATTAAATAATTTTTCTTTATTCATTGTTAACTTGTTTTATTATTTTTTTCAATAAAATCAGATACTCCTTTTTAAAGCTACATTTTCTGTGCTTTTTTTTTTTTTTTTTTTATTTCCAGAAATTGTAAAGTTTAACTTCTTGAGTTTAAAAAAATTTAATGTTAATTTAATTGTTTGGGTTTTTAATTCTTTTACATAAAAGTAATAAAAATAAAACTTTTAAGAACTGAAAATTTGAGCATATAAAATAAAAGCTAGAATTCATCATATGTCTTATAAAATAACTAAAAAATTTTAAAACCTTTAAATAGATGAAGCTGCATCCTATTTTTTTCCAGTAGTACAGTATATTTATCTAGTAGTGACATTATGTTGAATTTTATGTTTTTATATAAAAATAAATGTTCTATGCTTAAGATTGAAAATGAGGAGGCATTAATAAAGTTATGTCAAATAATTTTAGTTATTTGTTTTGTAAGAGAACTTTAAATATATTTAAAGAAATAAGTATATAAAAAAATAATTTCTTCAGTGCATTTTAAAATTTGTATTATTTTTTCTTCTAAAATATTCTTGCTTCTTATGTCCTGTCTGATCTGATTCAGCCAGACCAGATCAATGAAACCATCGACATTGATGAAGTTTGATATAAGAAAATGACAGTTAAAGATATTCTCCCAGTTGAGAGTCCAAGATATGCTAAGGTGTTGCTTGTTCTTGCCAGCATTTGGGACAAAAAGAAAACTGCTTCTACCCTTTTAAGTGCCTACTGAGTGTTGAACAGACATATGTTGGTCTGCTTGTCACAAGAGAGAGATAGGGAAAATCTTGGTCTTTTGCCTTTCTTCTAAAATGTTGCATATCTTATTGATTATGTTCAATAATTTCTATTTAATAATTTTATAAATTAGTTTTCAATGTTTTATAACAAAAAAAAAGTATATTTTATTCTTTGATAAATGAAACATTTGAAAATTAACAATAAAATAAAAATAATCTTTACAATTAAACATGTTTTTTAATTTAAGAATTATTATTTAAATTGTCCAATATAAATATATTTTTAATCTTTTAGTCGTGGTCAACTTGGTCATGGTAATATTGATAAATTGAATCAGCCTGTTGTTGTTGAAGCTTTGGATGGTTTAGAAATCAAGACTATTGCTGCAGGGGGTTGGCATTCTGCTGCAATAAGCTGCAAGTATTCTTTAATAAATTAAAATTTTATACTATTATTATTTTATACATTTTAAAGACATACTCTGTTTTAAGTATATAACTTGGCTTTTTAGCTGATTAAAATATTTAATTAATACAAGTTATTTTTGGGAATTTAAAAATTTAATTTAATGTTATGAGTTTCTGTTGTTAAAATTTGGAACTAACTATTTATAAATTAAAAATATTTTGCAAACCAATTTCTTATTAATTTTAAAATAAAGAAGTCAAAGTAGAATTTTACCTGTGTAAAATTATTTGTTAAAAAACTAATATTTATTAATGAAATACTGTCATCAATATTTTAATTTATTTTTAAGAAATTCTTAACTTTCAGACATTGGGGATTTATATATGTGGGGATGGAATGAGAGTGGGCAGCTTGGATTACCATGCAGTCAGATCAGTTCTAGTAAATCTTTAAGTGAAGTATATACAGTCTGTTGCTTTCCTAAAATAATTGAGCTGGAAAATTTGAAAGTTTTAACTGTTAGTTGTGGATCTTGGCATACTGCTGCTATAACTGGTGAGTATCAAAATTAGTTTTATTTATTATTTTATTTTTGTTAAGAAATTAATATTATGTTAAACATAGCAAATATACAACTGTTTAATATTATTTAAAATATTTTTCCTTAATTATTTAGAAACTTTTATTTAACAAGTTATTTTTAAAATGGAAAAATATTCTCATTAGATTAAGATAGTCTTGACTACCTATATTTCTTTTATAAAATATCCATTTTCTTGCTATTACTACATTTTTATAGTTAAAATGTTGCATCACTTGTTAAGACTATATGAAAGAAATGCAATTAAAATTTGAGACTAGATATCATAATTAAAGGCATTCAGTATTTTAAATGGTTTCTTGACAGAATGTTTTTCAGCATTGTTTAAGTATATTTAAAGAGTTAAAAAATTCGTTTCCTTCAGTTTCCCATTATTAATGCTTATTCAAAAGAAAAGTCCATGTTTTATAAGCATTACCATTAAGATTATATTAATGTTTTTATAGTTTTATGTAAAGAATATTGTGAAATTTCTTGAAATCAATACACAAATTTATTATCTTATAACATGATTTTAATATAACAAACTAAACTTTATCTGTGCAATTAAACTAAAAAAGTATTCATAGAATTCATTATTACTTAATATTGCTATTTTATGTGTGGTAAAAATTTTTTATAACAAATTCAAACATTCCATACAAAATAATGAGCAAGTTATTTTTAGAGCTTTTTACCCTATTTTTTAACTATCTATTATTTGTTCTATACATTTTAACAAGTTATAGATGTTTATAAAGTGTCCTAATCTTTCTAGTATTATTGTATCTATTTATAAATTATTTTTATGAAATTAAATTAATTAAACTAACAATTATATATTTGCTTCATTACTGCAGAAGGAATACATCCAATGATTTAGTTGATTTATAGTTTTTTAATGTTTTTAAAAAAAAACATGGTTATTGATATTTTTTTGTAAACTTCATTATGAATTTAGATTTATTTTGTCACAATAGCTTTTCTCCCTACCTTATGAAATTTTTCTACATCGATAAACTTTTCTGCTTTATAACTTTACATTTTATAATATCTCAATCTATATTTCTTTTATCTATAACTTCACACATACTTTTTATTGAAAAGCAGTTCTTGGATATTTTAAATTTACATTTCAATAGAGTACCCATAAATTTTGAACTTATTTTATGAAATGTTACAAGTCAAATAATATTTGTATACTTCACATAAAATCACTACTACAAAAAGTAGCAAAATAAATATTGCCAAACTTTATAATTTTAATTAATGTATATTTATTCAATTTATATTTATTGCTTAATGTCTTGAATACATTTCGTGACACCTCCCATATTGTATCATGTTCTGTTTGCTGCAACATAGAGTATAGTGTGATTTTATTTTAAATATTCTTAGCTTAGCTGTTAAACCTAATTTTAAAAGTTCTAAATTTAAATTGAAATTTTTTTTCAATTTAGTTTTTTTTAAAATTCTTAATCTATTTAAAATTTAATGTTTATAATTTTGGTTTCTTCATCTATAAATATATTTCATTGAAAATTGGTATCTCAAAAGTTAAAATATGTTTTATTTTTTATTCCATTTATAATTGTTACTGTTTTGAATGCTCAAAGACTAAGCATTTGCATCACATCAGCAGGGGTAGGAGTACAGAAATTTTTTTTTCAGGACACTATTTTCAAGAAATATCAGGACATTTTTCAGGACATGTTTTAATAATTAAACAAAACCAATGTTGCTTTTACATATTAATTTCTGTTTTATGCATAAAACACATTTTAGGAAGGAATAAACTATTTAATAAATTCTGACTTTTTTAATTTTTACTGCAACAATATGAAAAATGATACAGAAATTTAAACTTTCTATACTGAACATTTTTTGAAAATTACTAAGTTACATGATAAATGCTTTAAATTAACAATTAATTTATGTATAATTGAATAATGTTCATTTTGAACTGGATACATTAGCATTTAATTCCGATAATTTAATACTGCACTTTTTTATCATATCATTCACAGATGCAATCTCTGCATTAGCAGCAGACAGCATCATTTGTCCAACTTTCACATCACTCATATTATCATCACTGATAGCACATATTTTTTTAGTTGCAACATCCAAAAGTTTTTGAGCTACACACTGATTGTGAAGCAAATTTTTCTTTTCTTTCTCAAGTTCATTAGTTTTTTCTAATAGGTGCGATTGTTTACACTTTTTTTCACAAGTAGCTTCTACATCTTCCTCATCTTTTCTTTTCTTCTCTGATTGTGTTACATCTTTTGATTTTTCCATATATGATGCATATTCTGCATGAGATTTCTGAATGCATTATTTCTTTGGTATATGGAATGGAGGAAACAGAATTGCCATGCATTCGAATAACATCATGACATATCCGTAAACTTTGAACTGTTAATTACGATAAAGAAGCTCACTCCTTTGTCACAACAGAATTGTTAGTTGAAAAACCTCTTTTTGGTTGGGAATTTACATTCAATAACGACAGACATGCTTTAATCAATCTAGAAAGAGTAGGATATTTTATATAACCGCCAGCATCTTTTATATTGAAAACCGCATTCCAATATTTACTGATATTTTGATCATTATCATAATCATTCACAATCAAAGTCACATCTTCACACATGTAAAGAATCCACTCTTCATTCATCTTATCAATATCTGAAAAAGTTTTATTCACATGAGGAATATGTTGAATTAATCTGCTAAATGAACTCCTAGACTCTTCCTTTTTTCTATTATAAGGAGACAAACACTGGAGCTCTATCAGTAAAGGATTTGTTATAGGAAGTTTTTGAAGCATATGCTTTGAAGTTGCTATGTAGCAGCTTCTGACACATTGTAGAAATGTTGTTTTATCAGTAAGCTCTTCCAGTATTGCTGTTGCACCATGACCTATTTCAATCTTGTTTAAATTTAACCAATTTTTTTCCTGAATCAACATTAATTTGTAGCAACTTGGGTTTAAAAATTTAAACATAATACTGCGAACAAGTTCATTTAACTTACTGTATATCACATGTACTAAAGGTTCGACTTTTTGCATTAGAAGTAAATATGGTTCAAAAGTTTTACAAAAAAAAAAAAATAAATAAATAAAAAATAAAATCCAGATATGCCAGAGTTTATGGTCTTTCAAATATTATATAATCCGAAAATGTCTATCGGAAAAAGGAGATTTCGACTCTCTTTAGTTACTTTAACAATAAAATATTCCTTTAGAACATCATATTGCTCAACAATTCTCTCACAAACTGAGCCTAAAGTTAACCAACGACTCTCAACATGACAAAGGAAACTATGTCTAGCTAAAGTTTCTTCCAGTATTACTAACTGTAAGGAATGATAATCTTCCCTTCTTGCAGGAGATAGTTTGAAAAATTGATGAATATCTACAGCAAATCCATCAATATTACATTCAATTTTATCAATACCCTTACGTAGTGCTCCATGGATTATGTGTAAGCAACATGTACCCAAATCAATTAGTACTGGTAAACTTTGCTTACTCAGTTCACTATTTATTTGCTTTAAAACAGCTAAATTAACACTTAGTCCATCCATTGACAACTGCATTAATTTTTTTAAATTTCAAACCATTATTTTGAATAAAACTTAATAAACTTTTTACAATTTTATTGGCTTCAGCATGCCCTAAAAATGTGATTCGAGGTAGGAAATGACATTTTTACCTTGTTTATCAGACCAGTATGAGATGTAAATATCCAACTGTTTCTTTATTTGTTTTGTTGTAGTTTCATCGAAAAGTAAAACAAAATATGAAGTGCCGATATCCCGAAACAAAAGAGTTTTGAAATACGAACCTAATCCAAAATTAATCATATACATGACTTTTTTGTCAGATAATTTGAGATTTTTTGCTATGGAGGGATCATCAAAAATTTCTCCGTAAATGTTAGCTAAATCATTCAAAGGTGAGAAAGAATAATTAATTTTTATTGCCACCAAAACTAAAATAGTTTCAGCTTTAATGGTTTTCTCTGATATCGTTTTGGGAAGCCATGATTTGTTATTCACTACTACAGTTGATGTCGAGGATTCAGATGAAGTTGAAGACTTGATAGTAAATAGTGTTTGATTCTTGTAACAGTTCACAGCTTTTTTGTGTCTTAATCCATCTGCATGAGCAAGCACTTGTCTAAAACCCATATTTGAAACACTGAATTTGCTTTTGCATACGAAGCACTCCGCAGAATGAACATTGTCAACACTTCGGCACCAGGTCTTGATTAGGCATTTATTCCCATCTTGCAGTTCCAACCATCTGTCGGAAAATTTAGTTTTCCTTGGCATTTTTAAAAGAAAATTAATTGTTTTCAAAAAATAAAATTCTGAGCTTGCATTCTTCAAAACACCCATCAAAATCTTTCAAAATGGCACGATAAGCATTTCACGCATGCACATAAACGTAGGCGAATAATTCTCACAATTTCGCCATCATTGTAAATAGTTGTGCCCTACTAAAACCAGAATCTTTGTCTGTAAAGGCAGAAAATAGAATTTAATGGTAAACCCAAACCTAAATTTTTTTGACGTCAGATATTCATGAGCAATGGCTGAAAACGAGGCGGAGACGAATGTATGGCAACCCTATTTCCAATTTGAAGGAGAACAAAAAAGGGCAAAATTTTTCTCTTTCTTCTTGCATAGAAAGAAGATGAAAGAAAATATATATTCCACTGAAAGAAAAGTTTACTACTGAAAAATATAAAATTATTAAACTTTTAAAAGAATGTAATAAAAAATAAGGAATTCCAGGATTCATTTTGAAAAATAAGGACATTTCAGGACGTTTTTTAAAAAATCAGGAAATTCAGGAATATCAGGACAACTCCGAGCCCTGCATCAGTATTTAGATTTAAAGATAATCAAAAACTTATACATAACTATTAAATAGTAATTTGAGTTGAAAATAAAATACATTTCTATACAGTAAAAATTTAAATTACTAATTAAGATAAAAATTAAATTATTTGTTTACATTAAAAAATATTGACATTTGAACTCCCAACCAAAAACATTTCTTTATGAACTGATAGCTAAATATTCAAATTTGGAATGTACTTCAATGCAAATTTTAGAAATAGAACATCAAAATACTTGAGTTAAATCCCCCAGAAAGCTATGATATGGTAAAAATAATAGAATTCTTTAATTTCATATACATTAGTATATATATTTACATTTTAGATGGTTATAGCAATTTTGAATAATAACTCAAGGAAATTCTTTCACATATTTCTGAAAGGAGACTACTTTAGTGGCAGGAAATGGTGCACATTGAAAATTTTGAGGTACTGTTATCATGAAATGAAATAATGTTCAACGATTGGAAACTATTGATCATTATTTCATGACAACAGTTATTGTCCATAATTATATTTAATGATTAATAATTTTATTTAATATTTATGATTCTGAAATGTTTCAACCAAATTATATCAAAAAGTTTTATTAATGTATCCTAGAATTATAAAGCTTTTGCAAAATATAATGAAAATATAATTTAGAGTAAATTATGTGTGTTGTGAAAAAAGAAATATATTCACTTGATATGTTTTCAAATTGTGAATTTTATTACATACATTTGTAAGCAAAACTTAAGCAACAATGTATTTTAAGTTCATAGCATAGCTGCCAACTCTACTGATTTTTTCAGGAAACTCCTGATTTTTCACTTTTTCTCCCGATAATGTATGAAAATCTACTGATTTTTGGCAATTCCAGTGAAAAACTGCGGAAATTTAAGTATTGAGTTGTTTAATTTTATGTGACTGTGTGTGATTACATTTACATCGTTAAAAAGTTTCCCTTCATGATGAGATTCTAAAACATGCAGAAGTATGCTGTTTGCAAGCTATTGAACATGCCTTATTTTCAAGTGTAAAATTCTTTGTTGACATATTTCTCATTTTATTGCTTAATACAGAACTGAATAAAGTATTGGACATTCTCCAAACTGTGTTCTGCAAACTACAAAGTACTATCCTCACAAAAGAAACACTGGATGAACCAAGAGCAGATGTATAACGGCATCTTGTTGGAAATTTGAAAAATGAGTTAAAACAAATGTTTTTCAATATTTGCCAATTTATGCTTTCAATTTTAACCATTTCAGATTCTAATGCTGAATGTGATCTGGTGTTCAGTCATATAAAAAAAAATTAATTCAGGTCTTCTCTTTCTTCTGAAAACTTAGAAAGTTTAATTATTGCTAAATATTTTCACAATGAGAAAAAATGTTTTGAACGGCACTTCACCGTTTCATTTCTAATAAATGCTATTAAGTCAGCAACGCATGAAAAAAATAAATTGCCATGAGTTATTTGAATTTGAAATGTGTTGTTTTTTTATGGACAAAGTATTTGTAAATTTTTTTTTCTTAGAAGTATTTCTTACAGAATTAAATTTACTTAGTTTAATTCAGTGAGAAATGCTCCTAAGTATTTTATGTGTTCATGTAAGGAAATAGTTTTATAAATTTACTATTTATAAATTGCACTTGTATAGTAATAAAAGTTGCTTTATAAAATAAATATTGAGACATAAATGTCGATGTGTTTATTTTTTTACATATAGTATATTCTTTTATCCTTCATAGTTTCTTTATGAGCTTGATGAATATTTTATCAAATTATTAAGATTGACACAAAATACATTTAATATAAATCCTTCTCAGAATGTATAATTTAAAGAGTAAAATTCTCTTTCTATGGTACTACCAATTTAATCTTTCTGTTTCAAGCAAAAATATCACTAGGAATGTCTCCTAATTTTTTCTCCCAAAATCAGTAGAACCTACTGATTTTTATTTCTCCAAGGTTGACAGGTATGTGATAGCCATAAAATTACAGAAAAAGAGTTCTTGTGATCAGTACAATGAACACGTAATTCAGTAGTGAAGTCATGCATTTTGCAAATGTCAGGAATAAAGCATCACGGACAACATGATCATATGCAAAACCCATGCAGATCAAGACTAGAATAAAAGGAAGCACAGAAACTCAAATATATTAATTGCATGCGCAAAGACAGTTCTATTGAGAAATGAGACTAGATACCGCTTTGTTCATTTCACACATGGAAGAATGGTTTAGAAAGCTGAAGGAAAGGCATACTTGTGACTACTTTAGCTGAAGTAATCAGAATCAATGTGTCATTCCATATCCCTTTTATTAAAGGTGTTCAATGCCATAGTTTAAAGTGGTACAAGGTGCATAGTAGCTTAGTATTTTATCAGTGGAGTCATATTTACTTTATAGATTAAAGTCATTTCAGTAACACAAGCTAGTTGATTTGGAAAGAGCATGGAACGCCTTTCATCCGAATAACATTGTGGAAAGAAGCTGTTATGATGATAGTGGAGTCATCACATTGAAGGTATTATGCTGAATGAACAGACTGAGCTCCACATTTATTACAGGGGTTTTGTAACTAGCAATGCATTTGTAAGAAGGTAATCCTTCCATGTGTGCATGTTCCGAATTGCCATTGATGCAAACATGCAATTTTTATGGATGGCAATGCTCAGATACATCAGAACCCAGCTATTTAGCAGCTACTGGAAATGTAGGATATAAATCAAATACATTGTCCAGTATACTCTTTTGATTTAAATCCCATAAAACATATTGGATGCTTTGAGGAGTACATCCTTTGAAGATCAACCTAACAACTGAAACATGCTGATAGAGGAATGGATAATCTTATCTCAAGAACTCTTTGGCAGTCTGATGCAGAGAAGATAAGAAATAGTGTGAAGCAATCATTGCTGCATGAAAAGAGCATATCCCATACTAAAGAACATCTGCTTATTCTTTCTCTTAGACAGTCTGCATTCTATTCATTTTATTGTAACTAAGCTTTCATTGTTATTTAAGCACAAAATTCTGTCGCAATTCTGAATTTCATATCTTAGATAATTTCTTTGGGACATTATATATATATATATATATATATATATATATATATATATATATATATATATATATATATATATATATATATATATATATATATATATATATATAAACAGTTGTTGTTTAAGTTTTGCACAACAGAGTATTATGTTTCAATATAACTTGATATTTTCACAAGAAAAGTTTTTCAAATAATTCTCTTTTTTCACAGAAGATAAAAGTGTTTGGACCTGGGGCTGGAATGAATATGGTCAGTTAGGACACAATACCTGTTTACTTTCTGATAAGCCTATAAAAATTATAATGCCTGATAATTACATCCCTCAAAACGTAAAGTGTAAGTTTTGGAATACTATATTAATTGGTAATATAAAGTAGTAAAAAAATTTTCATTTTTCTCTATTTGTTTAAAATATTTTTAACATTCATATGTGATGCAATATAAACTGCTGGAAAAAGTAGAGGTACAGTCATATTTTATATAAATTACTCTAAATTTTAGTGCAATTAATGTAACTTTTCTTTTTTATTTTACTAAACTAATTTTTCATTTATTTTCAGTGAATGAGTTTTATTTACCACTAAGAAAATATAAAATAGTACTTAAGAACTTTTGGCCTGTGAGAAAAGTAGGACACTTGCAAAAATATTCTCATTTTGGAATTTGTAGCAGTTTAATTTGTTGAAAACATTGTTAATTTAAACTGTCTTTCTTTCAAAAGATATATTTTCTTGAAGAAAAAAATCCTCAATTTTGTACAGTTAAAATGTTTAGGGGGAGGAAACCTTTAAATGAATTTCAAAAAGGCTGAACTGAGGCATTTAATGATGTGGGCAAAAGTCCAAGAGTAATTTGTAAGCACCTATACACATCAGTCTAAACGCTGTTTCCAACTTCTTGAAAAATCTAAGGAGTCAGAGAAAAGCTAAGATTGGCAGGCTTAAAAAATTGACTCTATGTAATCAATGAAAATCTTTAGAGAACTTTAAAAAATGGGGGGAAGCATTTAAAAAGCACAAGACCCATCTGGCCTCACACGTGTAACCAGAACACTTTACAACTACATAAAAAGATTGGATACATTCATATTCAAGAAAAGAAAGCTCCATCCTAAATGGAATGAAAGGCACATCGAACACCAGTTACAGTGGGTCAAAGAACATGTCTTGGAACTCCGAATGGATTTCAGTAATTTTTTCTGAAGAAAAAAAATTCAATTTAGATGGTCCAGACAGCTGTTAATGTAATGTATATGGCATTGTTTGTGTACATAAGAAAAAGCTTATTTTACCTGACAGATAGGAGGAGGCAGTTTAATGGCTTGTATATCATTTGGCTACATTGAAAAGACCAATGTAGTGTTTCTGGATGAAAGACAGAAACATAGATTACATTCAAATTTTAAATTCAGAGCTTATTCCCTATGACGCTGTGATAGGTGGAGAAAATTGGATTTTCAGCAATATGGAGTTTTAACTCACATGGCCAATGGTGTTAAAAATTGGTTCAAAACAAATAAAGTTCAGGTTTTGTCATAGCCTGCTAAAAGTACAGACCACAATTTTGTTTAAAATATGTGGTCAGTAACTGTTCTGCATGTTTACACCAGAGATAAGTAACATGAATCTTTGATAGAACTTTGAATTGTATTTTGGATATTTTTGTAAAACTGAAATTCAATTTCAAATAGTCTTTAAAGTAGTTAAAGCAAATGACGAGAATTTTTTATTGACAAGACTTTTATTATTTAGAACTGTATTTTTCACACAGTATGATGTGAATGAAATTAATTTTTAATTATAGTCAGCAAATAATTTTTAAAAGTGCTGTAAAGAAATTATTTTGCAAAAAGTCTCAAAGTTCTTCTCTTATTTGAAGAAAACCTAGTGTCCTTTTACTTTTTCCAGCAGTATACATATTAATAATGCAATATACATGGATTCGTTTAATTACAAAATGCCTACTTCAAACACTTCATTTTCTGGAATCACTATAATATTACAATGTCTTGATTAAAAGTTATATAATGTAAAATAGCTACCTATGATAATTATTATTTCAAGAACAAACAAGACATTATTTATATATAATATTATGTTATTAAATCAATCATGATAAAAAACAATCGAGGGCCACAAAGATGCTCATTTGCACAACTTAACATTTCATGAAAAAATATTTCAAAATTTTGAGAAACCATTTAGATTATTCTTTTTATTAATGTTCTCATGAGATAATTTCTTAAAATAATTTACTGTTAAAGCATTTCGAAATGATAAAAATTAATAAATACAATTTTATAGTTTTCCATAAAAAAAATAATTTACATTACTAAAAATACATAATCAGTCATTTATGAAAATATTTCTTAAATTCATTTCAAATTTAACCATTTGATATTAAATTTTATCTGCAAATAATTTAAGCTTATTATCTTGCTCTTAATTTAACTGTACATATAACCAAATTAAAAATTTTATTACAGGCATATATTAAAAAGGTATTTAAACAAGTTTATCTACTGACATTTACCATTTTAAATTAATGTAATGAATGTTTTTTGTTTTTAAAAGAAACAGTCTTGGCAATAGAAAAATACACTTAATAAAATTAAATATTTTATATGAAAATATGTTAAACTGATAAATTAGACAATAGAAGTTTCATTTTGATCAACGCAGTATTCTTCAAAACTATTTCCTTTGTTTAATTATTATTCTTTATTTTGAACTATATTCAATTTTTTATAAGTTTCAAAATAAAATTATTTACGGATAAAAAAATACACTTTATTATTCATCATTGTATTTATATATATATATATATATATATATATATATATATATATATATATATATATTTATATATATATATATATATATATATAAATAATTTATTACCTGTCCTTTTAAATGTTTACATAACAAATTAGTTACTGTTTACTTAAAAGAAAATTTTATTATAAACTAAGCTCTTTTCATGGAAATAATTTTGAAGAGGTTTTATTGATTTCATCAGTTTATTTCAGTCAGTTGTATGCATGATATGTATCTTAAATAATATGTAACACCAAAAAATTAATAATTACAAAACTTGACATATTTATGTACAAAATTATATACAGACATTAAAATTATATATATACAAATTAAATATAAAAAATAAACACAGTATTTTCTGTAGTTGCTTTAAGATTCAATTTTCAAAATATTCTCTAATTCTTCCTGTGTCTTGTGTTGTAGTAACCACTTCATTCTAAATAAGCATAATTCTGTTGCCTTCTTTAAATCATGCTAAAAAAATTAAAATATGTTAACTTTATTGTTCTTAAATTTTTCTTAAATGTTTGAAGGGAAACATTATCTAGAGAATATAGCTAATTAAGTAAAAAGAAACACGAATCTATAAATCCAAGCAAATGTGTCATTCATATATCAATTCAGAGCAGTTAAAAGATTTAATATCATTCTTTGGATTTTGAACCATTGAATTATAATTGCTTATAAAAAATTAATTGTAGTGAATCTGAAGGCTTACTGTAACCTAGTACTAGGATTGTTTCCAGTTCTAATTTTAACCATAATGAAACAATAAGAAACAACTGTTACTTTCTGCTGTGTGCATGTTTGATTTCTGGGTTACTGTTTTAGCAATATGTGAGTATGGCTCACAATATATAAAAAATCTGACAACAGTGCTCATTTAAATTATCCACTAAGTAATGTCACAATCATAATACTCAATGTACACAGCTAACCATTAAAATTGTCACATCACCATGCTACACATGTGAAATTTACTTAACATGAAAAGGATGCTGCACTATGCAAATGATTAGTTTTTAACATATTTATTAAAACTAGGTGGTGATAGCAACATCCCCTTATTTGCATCAAAAAAAAATAGCACCATTACATACCCATTGTATTAAAGCTCATTGCTACAGCTTTTATGTGATACTTGTAAAACACTATATTTTAGCATGATAATGTGTGATCACATGCAACCAGCATTGTGTAGGCATTTTTTTTTTTTTTTAAGTAGGAAATGTTTTATTACTATTTTGTCTGTATGTGGTCACTACATTTTTCCAAAAGTCTGGTGAATGTTGCAAAGCCAGAAACTATTTCAATATCCAGTTCCATCATGTTAAAGCTGCATGGGCTGCTTTAACATGATGAAGCTGGCATGGGCTGCTGTAAAGCATAGATCCAATGTTTGACACTTACTCAACAGTGTAAGTGTTATTACTGCTTTTTTTTTTTTTTTTTTTTTTTTTTTTACTGATTTTATTGAACCTGGGCTTCTAAAAACCTTGAAAATTTAATTACTTCTTATTTCCAGTTCAGT
Source organism: Latrodectus elegans (assembly GCA_030067965.1). NCBI lineage: Eukaryota > Metazoa > Arthropoda > Arachnida > Araneae > Theridiidae > Latrodectus > Latrodectus elegans. The sequence continues at coordinate 52,199,462 of CM057819.1, forward strand.
ATATTTGTTTAATTAATATGTTATTTGGATTTTAGCCATTTTTATTGACAATAATGTATGTTCACAATCGTGTTAAGATTCTTTAAGCATGTATAAGTATTAAAGTAATATAAAATGTGGTATTTGTAATTAAAGAGAATATTTCTTAATTAAGTTTGCAACAAATTTTAAAGGAAAATTTTTTTTTACCCAAATTATTATTAGAATGACTTAATTTCAGTAGTTAAGAAAAAATGTGTTTCTATATGAGAAATTCTGTCTGGAAAACAATTCAAAAGCTAGGGCAAAATTTGTTTGTTAATATCTATTTGAAAATGTAAAAATTAAGATTATTTCCTAAATTAAATTGAGTTCTGCAATACACATCCACTTAAATTAAGCAATTTTGATTACATTCAAAGAAAAATGCATTATATATGTTACAATTATTTGGTGATTATGTACAATAACAGGTGATTATACATATTTACCCAGTTTAGTGTAGATTGTGATAAATTACTGAATGTTAATCATTTTTACTAGTAAATATGTATAATACCCAATTGTAAAGGACAATGTGATCAATTCCAATTATTTTGCTGAAAAATGATATTTTAATTTGAAAAAATATTTTCAAGCAATATTAAACATTTCTTTCTTAAGAATTTGAACTGATAAAAGACTGATGACTTTGAATTAAAATAACAGTGGTTCTTTTCAGAAGATAGTTTAAGGCATAAGTTATACATCTGGCGTAAAAAAAAAATATTGAAAAATGCAAAATGATCAAAATTACTAAATATAATATAAAGCTTAACTTGTAATTTCAAATGTATGCTTTTGTTTAGATAAAAATAAACTGGTATGTAAAGGTAATTTAGATTATAAGAATTTAAACAAAACATTTCCATGTCAAAATAAACAAAACTAATATTCTAAATATATATGTTTACTTGTATCTTTATTTATTTGGAAATATTAGCATAGCTACCAACACTACTGATTTTATCGGGAAACTCCAGATTTCTGGAAAATATATGGCAATTTCAGTGAGAACTTAAAAACTGCTGAAATTTTGCCGGTAAAAAAGTTTATTGAGTTGTTTTAGTAGCACAGATGGCACACTAATATAATTGTTATGATATAATATCATGAAAATGTGTTCCTCTGAGTTTCTAACCTCATCTGTTTGCCATGGTAGGATGACATTTTAACCACTTGGGTGCCAAAAATTACGTGTTGGCAGTCATATAATTAACATTCAGAGCAGACATCAGGAGCCTGTTTACATAAGCAGTTCACATTTAAGGTGAATATTAAAAATTATTAGCAATTTAATTAAGAATATGTCACTGAATTAAATTTATTTAGTTAATGTATTTTATAACTCTAATATTTTTAAATTGCATAAAGTAATGTTGCCTTATAAAATAAATATTGGGACATTAATGTTTGTGTTTATTTCTTAATTGTGTAGTATATTCTTTTATTTTTCATAGTTCCTTTATGAGGTTGATGAATATTTTATTCAAATATTAAGAATACCACAGTATACGTTTAGCATAAATCATTCTCAGAATGTATAATCTAAAGAGTAAAATTGTCTTTTTGCGGTACTTCTGCTTTAAACATTCAAGCAAAAATGTCACTAATAAGTGTCTCCTGATTTTTAACCTCAAAATCAGTAGAATCTACTGATTTCTCCAAGGTTGGTATGTATTACACTATTATGACATTAATGGCTACTGTTTTAAAGACATTGTTAATATCATTAACTTTCAGAAATATAATTTTCCAATACATTCTCATTCAAGCAAAATAAATTTTTCTTCACAAATTGAGAACTGATTTCTAGTATACCACTGAGAAAATTTTCCTTGTTTCACTCTTGAATGTCTAATGCCATGGCCAATAAATTTGATGAATCATTTCTTGCTCTGTCTACATCTGGTACTCATAATTTAATTGTGTCATCAATAATACCTAAAGAAAATTTAAGATTTGAAACATTTATTGTCTTTTTTGCCTGTAATTCTAAACTTTTTAGTGCTTTTTCTATATTTTCTTATTTGTTTTTTGAGTGTTTGAAATGATTGCTAGAAATTGAATAATAAAAAGAACTTTAAAAAATACTAAAAGGTTACTAGTGAGACAGTGATGATATACTTAAATTTGTGTGAAAATTATCAAGAAAAAGTCTACCCAAAAAAAGAATTTGTTAAGCTAATGGCCTTCAAAGAGATGAACATGCAAGACGGTTATAACATAGCATGCAGTGGCAACTAGATAATGATTTCAAATATCAAGACTACATGGTGAGATTTATACAGTTGTAAACAATTTCTGCAAGTTACTTGCAGAAATTGTACAGCATTCAAATGACATTTTCTTATACTTCAGTTTCCCAGCATACTCCAAAGTAATAATGATCTATTGTTCAGTTATTAGATTGTGAAAAAAGTGTGCAATGTTGCTGGATTTAAAAACTGTACATGGAAAATTAACACACAGCCAGATTCCAAGTTCAGTTCAGCGCGCAAACCAGGATGTTGAAAACGTACTAAGTTATCTGAGAAATCTTTCAAACAACTTATGATAAACATGTCATTTCATAAACGTATAATATCCACTCTTTTTGAAGAAATGTTTGGGATACCTTTAAAAATAGATTTGAAAGCATTTTCTATACTGATTTAAAATCTAATAGAAAAAGGCGGAACTCCAATAAAATAGTCCTTTTGTATAAACAATAATTACAGAATTATATACCAAATTATATTTATGAGACACTGCATCTTTTCAATGCAGATGTGGTTCATCTATTAATGCACATATCGTTTTAATAACCTGATCATGTGAAAGAGTTCTTAACAATAAGTACTAACCTGCTTTAAATATAAAAGAAAATATTATTTTGTAAATTCTAAGCAGTGAATAATGGACATGAAGTTGAAATAAATGAAAAGAAGAATAATACATTTCATTTTAATGTAACATTCTGATTGAAATTTATAATAATTAGTTAAAATATTAAATATTTTTCATTAAATATTGAAGTCTTATTCTTAAGAAATAATAGGAAATTAAAATAACTAAAGCACTATATGGAAATAAGTTTATCAATAAAATTATTGTAACTAAAATAAATAAAGAATTCACTAAAAAGTTTCATACATTACATCTGGTTCTAGATAATCCAGTTATTTTAAAAATGACAAAATTGTATTCTAAAAACACTTCATTAAAATAAGCTATTTGAATTATGATGCAATTTTTTATACTATATAATAAAATATAGAAAAATCATATTGTCTGCTTTCTTACTTTAATCCTGATTCCTACATTAATTCTAATTAACTCAAAATCTAAAGTTTCATTGCATAAAAAATAATTTAGAAAAAAAGTTATGTAATTTAAGTGTGATTATTTCATTAAACTAATAAGTATACAATATTTAGTGAAATGATGAGTAAATTAATATTTTACAAAGCTAATATGATAAGTAATATATGTGATAAGGTGAAAAGTAATATGAAACACAAATTACTAACCTGCAAAATATGCAGACCTTTAGTTGTGAGAATTAGTAGTTCTTTTAAACCATCGGCAATTATATCAATATAACTCATGGCTAATAAAGGGTTTGGAAACACTTGTTGATGAAACAAAACATATGATCCTTCATCTTTTTCTTCAAAATTTTTTTGCCATTTATAAATTAGTAGTTGCTAAAAATAAGACATAAATTTTTTCATATGTAATTCAATTTATTTAAAATGTTTGTGAGTTAAATCAAATTTTTGGTATGAAAAATAAAAGTATTTTGACTGTATATATGCAAAAAAGCTTTTGAAAGAACAAAACTACTTAAATATTTTGTACTGAAATTTAAAAAAAAATTTTTAACTCTGCTATACAAAAATAAGTATTTTGAGCTTATATATCATCAGAAATATGCTTAAAATAACATAATTTTTAACTTCATAGTTAAAGGTACTTAAGTATGCATTATTCATTATTATTAATGCATCATTTTTAATAATGCATTCATATCAAATGTTATTTTCCTAAATGCTTTATAAAATATAAAGTTGCATTTAAATAACATTAATCAATACATAATTATTTTTTGTCTTGAAATGCCCTTTTTAAAAATATCATGGTTATCTTATAAGTATATTCAACAAATCTCTGATACGTTATTTATGTATATCTGTACATTTTTTTATCAAAAATAAAACTACAAAATAATTTTGCAGAATTTTATAAACAAAATATATTACGCATTGATATATAGCAGTTTATTTCATTCGAAAACTAATTCTTATAATTGTATTTTGCTTTAGAAAATTATATTTGCAATTAAATTGGTTTACATCTAAAAGTTTGAAAATTTTTAAACACAATGATTTTACAACTGCTAATGACATTTTAGTCTGAATTTGGTTTCAAATATCTATAATGAAACAATTGATATAAAAAATTCAAACCTGAACTATAAATGAAAATTAAGAATTTTTTTCTTTATGGACAAAAATTTTAGTTATAAAATATCTGATAGAACATTAAATATTTGATAAAAATTACAGTAAATGATGAAATGCTTTTTTAATCATATAAAGAATGACAAAATTTGAAAATATAATAGAAACCAATCAAATGTTGATCTCCTAAGTATTTAGCATTTAAATTAAAAAATAAGTAAAGCCATGTGTATAAAATGTTAAAAGACATTCTAAAATTAATATAATCATATTTAAAAATGTTCATAGAAAACACAAATTTATTGTTACAAAAAAGGGCAATGCTACTACATTTTAAAACAAGCACACTGCATTATCATACATTTATCTTTACTTTTTAATTATAAAGTTATCCAAAGCACTAAGATCTTAATACAATGCTTAAATTGTAAGTAACAAATACTAAAATATTCAAAATATGTATTAATCCAATAAAGCTTGTATTACAAGAATTTGAAAAAAATAAATAAAAACAAAATGAGAACATCATGTTTTCAATATTATTTTTTAAATAATTAATACATTTTGGGAAATCACTTGAAAAATTATTGTTAAACTGCATGTATACCAAAAAAATATATGTTAATCTTTTTAAACAATTTAATGTTACAGCTTTTTACAGAGTGTAATTTTTTGAAAAATTACATTTTTTAATGTAATTTAATAATTAAATTTATATTATACTTCAGTTAAGTATTTTATATAAATTCAAACTGTCATTTTCTTAGAAATTTGAAGAATGAAAATGCTTTTTTTCTGCTGGACAAAAATTTATTAAAATATTTAATTTAATAAATTAAAAATAAGCATTATTTAACATAAAACAATTTTTTTTTTGAATCAAATACTGCTTACAATATATGCTCATACATATTTCTGATATTGATGAATTTCATCATTGAATTTAAAATGTGACTTAATAAATAGCAATTTGAATAAATAAATTTTAAATATTATATAATTGCATGTAATATGAGTAAATATTACATAATCAAGCAATTCTGTAGAATTATTAATTTTCATAAATTTATGTTATTAGAATTTTATTTAAGTATTCAATAAAGTATTTAAGTATTTTCGCTTCAAATGCACTATTCAAAAATATCAGGGAATAATATAAATGTAATCTTGATGATTATCAAATGATTAAATTAGTAATTTAAAAAGCAGTAAATTCTCAGAACTTTTATAACTTTAAGTTCATGTTTAGAAAATACTGCTTGTGTAGTTAAATATTTTTACAAAAAAATTATTTCAAATATATAGGCTTTGAAATATTTTTATAATTTATTAAATTTTAACAATTTGAATAATGTTTTTTTTTTTTATCAAATAGCAGAAGTATTAAATAAAACAATGCAGCTATATTAAAAGTATTTGGTGATTCAATATATTACATCTAGTGAAATAGATTGTTGATATATTTTTTCACCCTTTTCTTCTACTTTAAAAATTTTTTCACTTACAAACATTTGAAAACTCTCTTACATGAAAGTAATTTTATATATAATACTTGATTAATTTGTTCATTAATATATTTTGAGCAAAAGATTTGTGTACAAATTACATACACAGAATTTAATAAGTTCACTAATAAATTAAAATCAGTAGTTTTATTGTATTAATCGAATTACTACAATAAAAATAGCCTAAAACATATTTCTGGTATAACTGGATTTTTATACTATCCTTAAAAATGGCTATAATAAAACTAATTTAATTGAAAGAAAGAATTATAAATGAATTCAGAGTAAATTTTTAAACTCAATGATCATTTAAAACATACCTGTCCATAAGTCCCCAACAATAGCTCATTATTTCCATCCATATCAATGTCAGCTATTAAACCACATGTAACACAATCAAATTTATTGCTATTTTGTAATTCCCACTGAGAAGACAGCTTCAAACCTTCTTTCAAAATATTTCTAAAATAAATAATTATATGTATTCAAGAGCTCATGAAGAACACTACTTTTGGTTTTTTGTACTGACACAATAGTAATTATTAAACTATTTTAAATAATTGAATTTTATGTGCTTGTAAATATAAATAAACTGTATACAAAGCCAAAAAGGGGCAATAAAATATCTTTATGAACAAAAGCATTACTTTGTTTATTTAATAGAATCTATATTAATTTATTTATTATATTTTATCAGTTTTAAATAAATTAAAGAAAGCTTAATAAGAATTAATAATATTTTAAAGAGAAGGTTAAAAAATATATAAAAATGATTCTCCAAAAAAGCATTTCAGCATTATTTCCATTGTTAATTTAATCATTAAGTAAATAATACTAAAAAATGACAGCTTTATAACATTTAAAACAAAATTAGAATTAGTAAAATTTAAATACACAACTAAACAAAATGTTTCAATTATAATTAAAAACTGAATAAAACATGATACTAAAATCTTTAAAATTATTTTAACATAGAAAAATTAATACAGATACCTTTTTTAATCGCAAATGATTAACTATAGCCTTCTTAGTTACTATACTATTTTAAAATTGATATAAATTTAAAATCACATGAAATTATGATTTATCTATTGTTTTTCATTTATTTGACTATATATATATATATATACACACAATAAAACTGTCATAAAAATAACTTACAATAAAAATAAATTCCATGTATCATATTTCTCTACTTCTTGTGGATGATCTAGGATATTTATCAACAAAATTTGCAAAGCTTTCTGATCTTATGAGTATAATAAAGATATGAATGTTATATATCAGGGATGGCGAACCTTTCTTGATGTCTGTGCCATACAAAGTCATAAAAATTCTTTTTTAAATGGGTAACATGCCACAATAAAATTTCATTCGAAATGCTGCCGTAAGTATAATTAAATAAACAATACATAGCGTGAAACTATATGTAAGTACAATTAAATAAACAAAAGCAATTCTTCTTTAAGCAATTTTTTATTGATTAATGTTTTACAAAAAGCAATATGCTAGAAGCAAAATTCACTTTAGAAACAATTGTTTTTTCAACAGTACTCCTGCAGAGCTCGACTCATCAGTGATTCTATTCCTATATTTATTTTTTTATAAAATTTAGTTCTGAAAATAGAGATTTACATGCCCACGTTGATGAAAATATTGATAAAATTGCTTTGCTAATATGTTTAAACAATTAAACGAGTCAGGAATTAAATTCCATGTAGTTAGAATTTCATTTTCTACAATCTTATTTATTTCCTCCAATAATCAATTACTTTCAATAATTTCTAAATCATTTCTAAAAGCAACAAATTTTTGGTTCAATATGGTACTTGACTGAAATTCAACTAATTCCATTTCTAATTCATCAAAATTTGATCACTCAAGAACTATTAATTTTTAAAATGGTATTGTATTAGGATATAAAATAAATTGTAAGTTTCTTCAAATTCTCTAAACAGCGTAAATCTTGCAGAAAATTCCTGAATCAGGGATTGAATTACCATTGAAAATTCTTTCATTAAGGACTCTTTATTTGGCTTTTCATGGCATTTACTTTCAGAAAAAAAATTTTGTATTCGGAAAATATTTATTATGAATTTGAAAAAATATCATGATTAAAAATCTGTAATTTGACTTCGAATGCTTTGACTAAGACAAACATTATAAAATCTGTTTTACTAACACCTTGTAGTTTTATATTTAATTCATTTAATAAAGAACATAAATCAGTGAAAAAATATAACTTTGCTAGCCATTCTACATCCAATAATTGTATAATTTGTATGATTGTTGATAATTGTATAATGATAATATGTATAACTTGTCAGTTCTAGTTACCATACAAAGATAGGTATTCTCAATACAACAAATTTAAATCAAATTATAAATTAAGTGTAAATTAATAATTTTTAATTAATTTCTATCAAAAAAGATAATTTATAAAAAAAAGATAATTTTGTTAATTTTGCGTGCTATCAAATTTTTCAAACGTGCCACTTGTGACACACAAGGCATTGGTTCGCCATCGCTGTTGTATATCTATTCCTATATTTACTTTAAGTAAAAAATGTTGCATTTACAACCAATAAAAAATTTCAATTGTTTCTTATTCTAGCAACTATTTTTATAAAAGTAATTTTTAATATTAAAGTAATTGGTTACACATTTTGAAATTTAATTTAAATATTTTCATTTTTAGATCAATTACATTTTTTATAAGCCAAAGGATTTAGTTTGTTCCTGTATTTATAGATGTGATAGCATCTAAATACCATTATTGATTGCATCGAAATTTTCACCAATACGTCGCCAAATCTTGTTTATTTACCATTTTAAAGTTTTATCATAAGCATAGCATAATTTTAATTCAACAATTTAATAGCTTTATCTTCATAAATTTCATGATAAAAGTTTTTTTCTATTCTAAATATTTTGAAATCCAAGTTTCACAGATATTACTTTGGAATATTAATGAAAATAAATACTATTACATTATACAACTCAAAAATAAAATTGTGATTTCATATTAAAAAAAAAATGTTGGTATTAATTTTGGATGCAATCAGTTTTAAATTTTATATGAGCAATATTCTTTGATATTGTTTATATTTTCAGGGACGATCTTGAAATAGCCATGAAAGTAAATTATAGCAAAGATTTTTTTATTCATAATTATATAAAATTAGCAGAAAAATTTAAGCATGGCAAAAAAGAGGAACAAAAAACATTAATTTAAAAAACTCTTTATATGAAACAGAAACTTGGTTTCCAATAAACACAAAGATATATATATATAGGTCTTCATCTTTTTCAAAACTCACTTTATTTAACTGTCTCTTTATGGGACATAGTCTCCTCTCTATCTTTTTTTTGTTGTTGTTGCTTTTTTATCACTTGTTTTGCTTCAGATATATTGTATTCTTTATGTTTTTATTATATCTTTTTCTGTATAGATTTATTTAATTCTAAATTACTTTTAATCCTTGACATATTTTCAACCCTTATTGGTCCATTTATTTTTCTTAAAATTTTCCTTTCAAGGGTAATAAGAAATTTTCCTTCTTTCTGAGTAGTAGTCCAAGTTTCTGCTGCATAAGTTATAATAGGCCTGTGATTATAATTTTATTTTTAATATTCTTGACACTTCAGAAGATTTAAACTTAATCATTAAAAAGTAATATCTGTTTCCAGCAGCCAATCTAGCCATTATATCTCAGTGCATATTTCATTTTTTTTTCAATAATTGCAACAAAATATTTAAATTCAGTTACCCTTTCAAAATTGAGATCAGTGTTTATTGCATTGGTAGCTGAATCACATCCATAACAATGTACTTAGTTTTTTCTCTAGCAACCAGAAGTTCCAGCTTTTACCTCCTTTTCTAGATCTGTATAATTTTTAATAGTTCCTTCTTTTTCCACATCATCTGCAAAGGCAAAAATTTGCAAGGACGAGCTAAATATTGTGCCCCTTCAAATAGAGCAAAATTCTTATATATGACAAACAGAAGTTAAAAAGTGTAGTGATTGCTTATCTCCATCTTAATAATGTATTTATTCAAAAATTTCTCATGAAAACTTTCTCTGCATTTTAACTTTAGCTTCTATTGTAGACAAAATTATTTTAACAATCCTTACTGATTTTTCTGATATTCCAAATTTAATTAAGATGTAATGCAATTTCTTTCTATTTATACAGCAATATGTTTACTTAAAATCAATAAAAAGCTGATATAATTTGATGTTTTGTTCATAAAACTTTCTAATACTAAAAATCTGATCCATGACAGATCTACCAATTCTGTTGAACTCATTGTGACAGTTACCTATTCTTCTGCATTAAATTCTAATATATTTGCAATAATTCTCGAATGTACTTTAAGTGATATACTCAAAAGCAATATTCCACAATAGTTTTGTACAAGTCAATATACCACCTTTTTTAAGTATAAGGTACATAATTGGACTCTGCCAGTTATTTAGTGAATTGATACATTAATTCACACATTTTCCAAGAGGTCATGTAACAAATTTATTATTAAGCATTTTTTTTCACCAATAAAAGTTCTTAAAAAAAATTCTTAAGAATTTTGTTACAGCTATTTTCCAGACTTGCTAAAATAAATAAGAAAATTTTGTAGATAAAACACTTTTTTGGGTAAAAAAATTATTTTTTTTACAATGAATATAAATAAGTGTATTTTACTATAGTAAAATGTATTATTCTTTTAAATCACCTTTCATAATACATGCTTAAATTTTAACATCATACAAAATGATATATTAACACTTACCTATAAACAACTGATACTTCCAAGGTATTCCCAACAAATAAATTAATTTCATCAAAGATACCAGTTTGGTTTCCTAAAAAAAATTACTTTTTAAATAATTAGACAAACTTCTGCTGGATGACAAATATGTTTAAAATCATCATATCCAATAAAAAAAAACTTGTAAGTTATTTTATATACATAAAAAAATTAATCTCATCATTTGAAATATATAAAGAAAATTTTTTACAGAGTATATTTAAGTAAAAAAGAATTAAAATATTTTTTTCAGTTTCTTAAAATACTTTATACATATTTTTTTATATTTAAGGAAACTAAATTGTGAATTATGAAAATGCTGCATTTGATGATAAAAGTGTATACCTTTTATATTTTGAATGAATGAGACTCACAGCAAGAACAAAATTACTCAAAAAATATTTTAGTGAATTTTACTGATATATTTTTTACTTGTAAAAACAAATTTATAAATCTCATATATGAATTCAAATATTAAGATATCTATTCTCTTATTCTATAAAACAAATAAAAACTTTGTATTATTCTTAAGCAAAATGCAATGAGTATTTTTAAACAAGAATAAACTATTGTTCATATATATATATATATATATATATATATATATATATATATATATATATATATTGCTATATTTACATTAGTTATATATATATATATAGCTAATGTAAAAATAGCAAAATATAATGTTAAGATGTTTCAATTTAACAATACAATTTAAATCCTCATTTGTGTGTTTGATATTAACATACAATTTTTTCTTAATAGTTAAGCTGTAAAAAAGCAGCACAATCAAATATAGAATTTGAATTAAAAAAAAATAATATTTAACAAATCTTTATATATATACATAAGTGCCAACCCTACTAATTTTTAGTAATTTCAGAGAAAAACTTAGTAAGCTAAAATTTTGCCGGAAAAAAATTACAGGGTTGTTTTAGTAGCTTACGAGTCAACAGCACTATTATAAATTTGATATTATAATATGAATATGTGTTCCTCTGAGTTTCAAACCATATCTGTCCAAAGTGACATTTGACCACTTGGATGACATTTTAACCACTTGGGTGCCAAAAACTCCTCATATAATTAACACTCAAAATAGACACTAAATGCCTGTTTACATAAGCAGTTCAATTAGGATGAGTATTACTAGCTATTAGAAATTTCATTAGTAAAAAATTTGTCACTGAATTAAATTTATTTAGTAATGTATTTTATGTAATTTTATAAGTTTATTTATAAAGTTGCTCTAGTGTTGTAAGAAGTTGCCCTATAAAATAAATATTGGGACATAAACATTGATGTTTATTTTTTTTATGTGTAGTATTCTTTTATTTTTCATAGTTCCTTTAAAATAAAGCTCTTTCTAATCATAGATCTTTACTTTCATTCGTGAGAATATGCTTATAGCTTCCATATGCTTGACAACTAGGTTGTGTCCATGTGACAAATCAAAGAATAAAATGTAGCGCCTTCTCTATTCATGTGATGCAAAATTAGAAAAAAAATTCTCTTATTAATAAAATGTTTAATTATTTTGTAATTGTTTGATTATGAATACATCAATACTCAGTTTAAATTCAAATGTAGTCTTTATCATTTCATTTGGTTTACGTTTTATTAACATTACCATATTTTATTGAAACTTTTATTGCTATTGTGAGATCAAAATATTACTGTAAGTCCTTCTTACCACAAACATAGGCACAACAATAACAACTATTTTTTTTTAACTTATATATGGAGTACAAAATCTATAAAAGATTGTATTTTACCTAATTTCTCATTTTCTTTCATAGACTGCTACTTATAGATCTTCTTAATTTGAGACTCTTTGTTTGATTTAATTTGACAAAGTCAGAAAAGAGTGTTCATTCAGCATTGCTGACCATCTTCCTTCTGATAAAGACGTGGTCCCTATGCCTTCTTCTTGTCATTTGCATAATATATTTTAGTATTTTCCAATTTTATATATATTTCTGGTTTCAATATTTTTCATGTTATATCTTATATATGTGTGTGTGGTTATTAATTTTGTTTAGTATTGATTTTCTAATAGATGTAATCCATACATATAAAAATTAGTTTCAAAATGATAATTATAGTATTTTTGTTATTTTGCATGAAGCATAAATTTCATTTGAAATATAGAAATGCTCTTTTTACTTTTATATTTAAATATCCCAGAAAAAGCTATAATAGATTTTAGCACTCTATTATACCTGTAACCTGTTGCTAAAGATTCTGTATGTGTTTCTTGAATCTTCGTACACATAATAAGAGTCTTCATAACTGTCTAAAAATCATTGTAGAAAAAATACTTTCATTAGATCACACAAATGTTAAAATCTTACTTTTCATTCCTTTATCTGTATTTTAAATAAGTATTTTTATTGCCATTATGTGAAAGTTTTCCAAAATAATTTTTTGTCTTCAATAAAAGATTGTTCCTTGAATTAATTTAAAATAAATTTAAGACAGATAAATTGGTTGTTCATGTTTTCAAAAAGCTGCAAATCAAAATTGCATTGATACTACAATGCAGCTTTATAGAGTGAATTCTTATAATATTCAAACTTGAGCATTGATCGAGATATTGCCCTATAAAATAAGAATTGGATTTAGAACACTTGTACACACACACACATGATCTTGCTTACATTATAATCTCATTCATTTCTTTGTCCTTATATAATTGTAAGCATCAGTATTCTGCGGACAGAAACACGAATTATTTTGCGGTGATTTACAAATGCATTATTGTTGATAAAAGTTTGAACATTTTAAGCGGGAATATTCTTAGCATATGCGACTCATACATATTGGAAGCAGCGCTATTTCATTACCTGGTACTAACTGATTCATAAGTTACGTCTTTGAGTTGAGTGCACAAATAATTTCAAGTTAAATTTATTACTTGTGGGATGGGTGGTTTCCTTCCTTTTTTAGTTGCTTCTACACTCTTTTTTGCGTCATCTTCCCACAACCCCTCGCACTATTTACAGACCGCTAACATGATTATTTTTGCCACACACCTCGGCATTGATTCAAAGAAACTTAGGATGTGCTCTTGGGGTACAGCAGACAAAGTAGCTTCCACATGTTGCCACAATTGATCTCATTTAGCAGCTGGGGATGTAATCTGGGTCAATTGTTGAGCAACCATATATCAGATGTTTTCTATCGGCGAAAGGTCCAGAGAGCGAATTAGCCTGGGAAGAAATTGATGAAAAACCCTTGGACAATGCGTGCTACGTGTGGTTGCTCATTATCCTATTGAAATATGGTTGTATACAAGTCCTGGAGGTAAGGAAGAACAACTGGCTCCAACATTTCTGAGATGTAGCGCTAGCCATTTAAAGTACCGGCAATGTCTACTAGAGGAGTGCGAAAGTGATATCCAATACCACCCCATACCATAATACCTGGTGCAGGACCAGTGTCGCACTGCATAACGCAGCTGTTCAACCTCCTCTCTCCTCAGTGACTCCAGACTCGCATGCATTCAAGCAATAATGCCCCCAGAGTCGCCTCATTTTTTCCCCCAGAATCGGTAGAATTTGCTGATTTTTTTTCTTCTTTAAGGTTTGCAGATATGTAATATATTTACATGCATGTGCACACAAACATAAGTTTTGCAAAAAATACTTGATATACATTCATAATATCAATATTCTATAATAACTAATTTAAAACTATATAGAATTAAATATGTAAGTTTTTTTAAAACAAAAGATAAAAGACATAAATTTTCAGGTTAATTTTATTCTTTTATGACAATATCAAGTTATTTTTTATTTTTTTAATACCTTCATAGAATAAAATATATAATTTATATTATTTCTGCTTTGTTTAAAATTTTTGAAATAAAATTTAAGTTTTTTGATATTTTGAATTTTTATCTCTTTAAAATATTTATAGAAATTAACCTATAATCTAAAATTTTGATATCACTTTTAATTATATGAAATTACTTACTTTCAATGTTTTTGCTTTTTAACCCAGAGTCATGAAAAAGTTTTACTGAAGATATAGGCCCATCATGCTGTATTTTCCATGATGATTTTACACATATGTCTAAAATCAGGATTTTAATAATGTTTCAAATAAATTCAAATGCATAAAAAATATATTACAATTAATATTTAGAATTCAGTTATTTCATGAAATAACCAATTAAAACTAATTAAATCAATTAAAAATATTAAAAGCTCATATAAGATTAATTACTATTAATAACAGTAAAAACTAATTTTTCTATTAAAATAACACTTTCTTAATATACTTACATATATTCCATTTTAATTTTTATTTTGCATTCTTATCATAATTGCATATTCTTTAAATAAGTAAAGTTTATTCATTTTCATAAAATTCAAAGTACATGGTCAATCCATATTTAGAAATTACTTTTATATATAGTTTTAGATATAGAAGAAAATCTTATTGAAAAACTTCAGTTTTAGATAGTCCAATAAGTAAGCTTCTAACATATTTACTCAATCTACTAATTTAAAAAACTCTATTTGTTCTAACATTAAGGAATTTTTATTATTCATTAAGAAAAATTTTGTTCCATACAAATACTTCCAACATTCAAAAAAATTACAGTTTTAAAAGAAAAAATTACTTATTCTATTAAAATAACTTATTAGTTAGAATAGTGTAAAATGTACAATATTCTAACTTACAAATAAGTTAGAATAGTGTAAAATGTACAATATTAGTTAGAATAGTGTAAAATGTACAATATTCTAACTTACATATCAATACTGAGCTTATACTAATATTTTCTTCATTGATTCTTTGTTAGTTTCAGCAGATATTTTCTCTAACAATAAACTCGGAAATTCAGATGAATCTTGATCTTGTAGATTTTGACACTTTCAAATTTGGATTCTTTTAAGTTTCCTTAATAAGAATTTTTCTTATATGGAATATATATTTTTAAATATTTTCATATGGGCTGAATTTATTATGAAACTACATATACATTATCTCAAAATGTTATCAATAAATAAAAATAATTTAAAATATCACTTAATTTTGTTCTTAAATATATATTTTTTGAATCGTATAAAAATGAAACCATCAAATTATGTTTACATATCAAAAATTCTTGACAAATGTCACAAGGAAAATAATGACAGCTTAATTTTTTTCAATATGGAAAAACTAAAATATGATTCATTAGTATATTTACCTAAGATTTGGTAGCTAAATAAATTTTGATTGTCATTTTATTTCTCCTCATTAACTTCTTCTGAATGAAATCATACATTTTATACAAAACATGAAATAAGTTTTCTGTATATGATTAGTTTTCAATTAAACGAAGGTTACCTGATACGGAAGTAATTTAGACCGCTATATTTTTGTTATATGAATTAAAACTTTCTTTTCATTCAGATGATTCTTTTTTTTTTCTTAAGAATTTTCTCAAAATGATTTCATTAATATTATAACTTTCCAAAGGAAGTTTTAAGGATAAGTAAAAATTAAACTTTTTAAAATAAAATTTATTCAAAAGCTGGTATTGAGTTAAGGAGAATAAAATTTGTTCTATTTTACTTAATATGCCAATATCATATATTGGGGAATACTAAGTGAATCACAAAATGAGTAAATCAGCAATAATTATGTGTCAAAAATATGAAAATATATGCATGTGTGTTTAATATTGAAAGATGTATGTAATGCATCTATAATATTAAATTAGAATTTATCAACTAAACTATTTACATAGATATATAAATATTTAATTTACTTGGTGCAACTTGAAGAGAAGTAACTATTACAGACCCATCTTTACATCCAAGGGCTGTCATTCTAGAATTAGTTGTTACCATAAAATCCATCCACATCACTCTATAAAATTATCAGATTACAATTCAACATTTTTTTCATTTAACTAAATTATAAAAAAGTATTATTAGATCACTAACAACTGTCAAATAATATCTATAATAGGAAAAATTTACTTATACAATGAAAATTAGATTTTATTTAAAGTACTAACATGCTTGGCAAGTTTTTAAATTCTGGAAAACATGTATCACTTGGTTCTTCAACATATGTTTGGCGAGTTTTATCCTATAGAATAATATATATTAAAAAATATTGAGACAATTTTTTAAAAAAATATAGCATTTTAATTTTTTGATAGTTAAATTTTTATAAAAAAAATATGTATTTGTGAACTAAACAAAATTGTTTACTGAGATTTTCATACAGTATTATGTATAAATGTTAAAAATTTCTTTCATGAAATTTTACTGCCATAATATTCTACCATTATTTTCTTTTACACATACATCACATAAAAAATTTTTTATTATAGTATAAAAATTATTTTGCATAATATTTTAAATTAACATTTACTATATATATCATACATTACAAAGAATTATTTATTCAAAAAAATATTTTCTAAATATGTATTTTGTTTTTCTTTCAACATTAAAAAAATTAATTTAAGTACTATTAAAAAAATTAAAAATTTTGGTTATAACTGATTCTAATTAAAATATTATTGGAAAATAGAATGAAACAATTGTTTAGTATCTACAAAAAATTTATTTTCTTCAAATATTTTAAAGTTTCCATAATTTCTAAATATCAGTTAAAAAATTAAAAAGAATAATCTAAATCAGTCCTTTTGATATTTTTATGCTTAATTATTTAAAAAAAAAAACACAATTAAAATATTTAAAATGGATTACCTCTCTGTAAAGATGAATCTTACAGTCACTTCCACTTAAAAGCCAAACCATTTCTTTAGCACCATCAATGAAAAGTCTTACAGGTTACAAGAAAGTAAATTATAAAATTGATAAAAACAAGGGGAAAATATGTTACATATTATTTAAATTCACATTTATTATATTTTGTTCATACGCATTTATTATATATAATTTCAATTGTTAGTATGCATGTCTCTGAACTTCAAGACTGGAAATTTTTTTAACACATTTGAGGCACAGAATCAGCCCAGGCTTTGAAAATCAAGGAGCAAAACTATCTTAAAGCAATCATCTCAGTATCCTTCAGTATGTCTGAAACTCCTCTTGGAATTGACATTGTTATTTTTCACCTGCCTTTCTTTTCTTTGCTTGAAACAATCATTTCATGGAATTCATATGTTATAGGGAGTGACTCTGTACTCCATTCGACTAGCATTATATCAAAATTTCTTCTATAAGCAGCTCAGTTTAATGTTGCAAAGTGCTTTTGTACATTTTTTGTCATTTTATTTCTAAGGAATGGTGTATAAATAAAAATCAACAGAATATGAAAAAGATATGGAATGTTTGAGAACTTTATTAGATGAAACTGAATCGTCAGCAGAAGGATACTGATTAAACCAGTGAGGATAAAGCTGGTGAAAAAATATATAATTCTCATGATAGTGACTTTGAGCAAAGCCATGAAAGTAACAAAGAATCTGAATCAGGAGAAAATATAGTTGTTGGCAAAAATCAGAGTTTGAAATAAAAAAATCAAAATTAAAAATAAGAAGAAAATAAGAAAATTATCATCTTAAAATTTTATTATTTAGAAAACTAATTTAGAAAAACTAGAAATTAATTAGCTAAATAATGCAACAAAAGGAAATGTAACTATAGTAAATGAAATGTTTAAATCACATTTTGCAGTTATAAAAAATAACATTCAATATATGTTTTTTTTTTTTTTTTTTTAACTACACATTGAAAATAGAAGACATAAATAGCATGTTCTATTTTCAATAAAGAAACTTCCAAAATGATATGCACAAATGAAAGAAACTTCCTTAAATACTTATTGTTATGCCTTATAGAGCCATATATGAAAACATGGCTACACAAATGCTTTCTAGAGAACTCTGCCTAAAGATCAATGATGTCAAATCCAGTGAACCAGAAGATATTCAATATCAAACAAAAAGTTCTAAAGCTCATAAAAACAGATATGTTACATGTCCAAAATCCAAGTAAAATAAAATTATAATTTCTAGAACAAAATGTGATCATATGATTTGCAATAATCATTTATCTTGTGTTTGTTAGAAATGTATGTCAATTCAGAATCTTTATTACAAGCACGTAGTTGTACTCTAATAATCTATGAATGCTTTAAATCTTTAGATAGTAAAAGAAATTCTTATGAATATAATTATAATATACTAATTAAATAATACATTAATTATTTATAATGAAATATTTTTTAATTTATTGCTCATTTTTAATAAAAACTGAGTGGGGTAAATCTGTTATTCCATGTGAACTCTAATACTAAAGACATTAGTGTGCCTTTTGCCAGGTTAAATAGGTATTTCTTTTCAACAAAAAAAAATTAATTTAAGTACTTTAAAAAAAATGAAAAATGCAATCTAATTTCTAATTAAAATACCAGTGGAAAACAAAAGCAACATTTATAAAACTAACTTTAACATATACCAAATATTTTAGTGATAATTCAAGTTTTACAGGTGAGGCTTTTTTTAACATATGCATTATGCCCATTTGGAACATGTAAATAATTTTTTTTTAAATTACGCCCGTCAATGTCCTTTCGGACATAAGGTGTCTTGCATACCAGTACAACAATGAAGCAGGTAAATATTACAATAAGGAAACTAATTAAATATTAGGAAAATATCTATAATATTTAGTTAAATATAGAAAAATATATAGAAAGAAACACATTTAAAATAAAAACAGAACTGAATAAAGAATCAATAAAGCTTAAAAATGTAATAAAAAATTATATGTATTTTAAATAATAATTAATTTAATTATTCATAATCATATATATATATACATATATATCTTAAATTTGTATGATGAAATTTTATTAATATTTTTCTATTTTTATATCAAAAATATATTTTTACATTCATCAACAGAGTTATAAAAGTCTTTGCTTCTATTTTAGAATTAGAATGCATTTTTTACTTCTTTTAGCAAGCAGCAGTTTAATTCAATAATATTGTAACATAATGCACAGAAATTAGTTTTCCCACTAAATCAAAAAATCAGTTCTTGATTTTCCCTGGAACTGAAGAGAAGTCATTAACTCTCGAGTAGGAGTATCATGGAAAATGGAAGTTTTGGAAAAAAGAACTGAAGGCACGTAGCCTCTTGTATATAATGACTGAAGAGTATTTTTTATAAATTAGTAAATGTATGTTTTTTGTGTCAAGAAATATTTTTTTCTGGGAAATAAGCATGACAGATATTGCTATGCTGAGGCTCTGTGAACACATAATTTTAAATGAACACATAATTTTATTTACTACAAACTTTATTCACTACAGACCATAAGGGGTAAGTTTTTATTTCTTTTCATACCACAGTATAATAATTTTTCCTTCCTCAAAATAGATTGATGAATAACAGCTAACATTCACACACACACAAATAATTGTTAATTAAATAAATACTTTCCTGGGAGTGATATTTCCCCCATCCAATGGGAAATTCATTCTTCAAAACTTATTTTTTAAGAAATTTCAATTGAAAACATTATTTATGAATAATTTATAAGCTAAAATGTATATTATTATGGCACAGTTTTTTTAATAATCATTGTTTTAATAATTTAAAGTTGAATTTCTAAAAAAATCAGTTTAAATAAATGAAACATTTTATACTTACTCAGTATGAGTTAAGTGAAATGGTATGAAATCAAGGCTTATACTTAAACAACCCTCTGTAAATAAAAAATATATATATAAAAAAAAATGCTATTATAAGGAAAAATAGATATCTATTATTAAAAATAAATTCATTATTTTCATTTAAATAAGTAAACTTTCAAGACCCTTACTATGCTCAATGATACAGTTTGGACACCTAAGTATGAACTATGGATGGCATGACATTTATAACTAAGCATTTTTAAACATTTAGCTTGTAATTTCATTTATATTACTTTATATTATATTTATTTCTTAAACAGTGCAATAAATTTTGACAATATTTAAAGTAGACTTTTCTACAGTTTATACATTTCTATATGAATTTTCCTAAAATTAAATGTTTTAACCCATTTATTTCTTGGAATTAATGGAAAAAATCATTTATAAATCTCCTCTTCAGAATGAAAAAACTTGTATGTACTTTCTTTATATATATATATATATATATATATATATATATATATATATATATATAACTGCCAAAATCAGTAGACAGACTAAGCAAACAGAATGAATATTCACTATGATGACTTTTTGTTCAAGAAATTTAACTGTTAATCTTGAGGAATGAGGAAACACATGGTCATGATAGATCGAGTCAGACTCCTATAACAGTTATAACTTGAAGAATTTCTGTTAGACATTAGTAATGTACCAGTTAGCTGTGATTGTCTTGCTTTCCTCCCATTTACTGGCTTTCATCAGTGCCATACTATTGCATAAAATTATATGCATTATTTTTTTCATTAACACTGTGTCTTTTTATTATTGTGAGCAAGGAACCATCTTCAGACTCACATTTTATTTTTTCAACTAATTGAAA
This sequence comes from Latrodectus elegans, assembly GCA_030067965.1. Lineage (NCBI taxonomy): Eukaryota > Metazoa > Arthropoda > Arachnida > Araneae > Theridiidae > Latrodectus > Latrodectus elegans. The sequence goes on from CM057819.1 coordinate 52,220,748, forward strand.
ATTCAAAAAACAGTTTGTACACTTTATCATCAGTCACGATTTTATAAAGAAATAATGCATCTTTAGTCTAAGATTTAAATCAGCAAATTAAAATTTTTTAAAGATTTTCTTACTGATATTGATATGCTCATCTTTTCAGGATTTAGTTAAATTATGGAAAACAAATTGTAAATTATTTTGTTCATATGCATTTTTTACAAATGATTTTATTTATAAGAACACAAGCAAAGTTAATTTTCTTTTGTATTATTTGTTGAGAACACCAGTAATTGTTAATTAATATTTCCTATATCGATGATACATTACATTCCAGAGTTCATCTTTAAAAGAATTATGAGCTCTGTGGAATTCTATAACTTATTTATAAATAGATTACCAAGACTTAAATTTCAAATGCTAACTATAGATGAACAATCTTCTTCATTTAATCTAAATTTAAAATCAAAATCATATCATGATAATGTTCTAGTATCAACCGTACTGTCCATTCTAGCTAAAATGTATTTCATGTTAAATAACTTCAATTATCCCATAGAAAATCATTTGCTCAAATAAAATAACTAATATTTTCAAATCTCACCATTGATTTTTTTCTACTACTTTTTTGTGCATATCTTAAGATTTTCAAAGTGACCTTTATGTATACATACAGATCCTTCAATTGTTCATGTAAATCACATTCTTGAAAGTATTTAAATATTAAGTATTCAAAATAAAAGGATGCAAAGAAAACATTTTAAGATTTATTTGTTAATAAGAATACATAACAAAATTAATGTTTTTCAAAACTTTTTAAGAATTCTTTTATAAACTTATAAAGAATGAGTTGAGAACTGAATTTTCTTTTTCTTGAATAGGATTTCTATAGTACAATGTCTTTTTCGGTCAACCTAATTAAGACATATTCCATTCTACAATAATAATTAAAAATTTGTCAAGATGAATAAAACTTCATATTTTTACAGTCAAAATAGGGACATTTTTTTCAATTTCTTCATTTGTACTGAGAATATTCTTAGATCTCAATTAGGTAATCATTTGATACAGGAACAGAGATTCAATAAATTCATTAACATCTTCAGTGTTTACATTAAAGTTAAAATCATATATTGAACGACTTCATTTGTGATAATCTCTAGTATCTAATTTATGAAATCTTAATTCATTTGTGAAATGTAAATTATTTTCAAAACCTTTTTTTTTAACTATTTTATTTTAGTTCACAAGTTTTTGGTTTATAGCTCGGGTGGCCAAGCTATTTGATAGTCCGAGCCATTTCTCAAAATTTGAAATTTTTCGCAAGCCCCAATTAAATACATATTTAAAAGGTATGCAAAAAAGGCATTAAAAACTTTTTTACAGAAATTATGTTTATTGAAAACATACAAATAAAAATTAAAAAATGTGTGCACTGAATTTAAATATTAAGAATTAAATACATCTATTTACTTCTCTTGATAATTCTTTGAAAACTGGTGAATAATTGGTGACAGCACTTTCAGTAATTCTTTGGATATTGGTTAATTAATACTGATCAGTGCTTGGATTTCATGAATTTTAAATTGGAATAAAAGGATTTACATAGGTACATTGTTCTGAATATTGAAATAATTCCACAAGCAACCTTTTTTTAATTCAGGATACTTCAATTATCGAGATCTTCTCAGTGAATTATGCAGTGAATCAGTATGAATTGTGGAATTTGAGAATCATTTCTTAAAAGCTCAATAAGACCAATTTTTTTCCTCAGCATTATCAAAGTTCCATGAGTTGTAAGACTTACAAATTTATCAAGAGGCACATCAAAAGTTTTTATTATGGAATCTAATGCATTTTAAATATCAACACCATGATTTGACTCTTAAAGTGCTACTAAATCTAATAATTCTTCTTTTACAACAAAGTCAGGTGGAACAAAATATATAAAAATTGCCAATTGCAGAAAATTTGTGATATCTGTTGATTTGTCAAGAGCTAAGCTGAATGGAATACAGTTCTTCAAATCATTTTTTAAATTATATTCAAGAGATAAATTAATTCAGCTATTCATCATTCAGTTGTGTGTCTTGAGATAGGAATTTGCGAAAATGTTGTGCGCAATGCTGCAATTATTTGAATCTAAAATCTTAAGAACATCTTCCAAATTTTTTTAATAAACTCTCCTACTCCATACCTGCATTTTGCACTAGCAACATTCCAAGCAATAACGAAACTGATTTCAGCCACATTATTAGTTTGATTGCTAAGAGTAATCAAATTTGACTGTTGTTTATTTATAATTTTGTGTAGCTATTTTGCTAGTTTTATAATTTTTGTGTCATTAAAACAATAGCAACATGTTTTACATACTATGAAACAAATTATAATTAGCTTATCAAAATCCCCAGATTACAAATTATATTTGTAACAAGAGTGATATAAATTGTTTCCTCCAGAGCACAATGTCAATTGTCCATTGCAATGCTAATTAATAAATACAAAATCAGTCTGTAGTCTGTCTATTAGGTCACTGTTTATGTTCACTTGCACTGTTTTTGATGAGTCATATTATTCTTAATTTTGATGGAAATTAAATTTGTTACAACAATACACTTAGTTTTTCACATTTATTGTCAGTTATTGAAAAGACATTTTAAAACACACATGGAAAGGTAATATTTTATAATAAAAATAAGAAAACAGAAATGAAAAGGGAACTCAGGTACATTTATCGAGACTCACAAATAATCCCTCAAAGAGCCAGAGGTTGTCTAGTCGGGGTTCATAGTATTGTTCTCCACAAAATTTTTTTAATGCTGTCCCATTTTCTCAATCAATTACCATGATATCTTTATTCATTATGTTCTCATATATAATTTTGTTTAAATTTAGCCATTGAGTGATATAATACAGGTAGTATTGGAAAAGAAACTTAACCTATTAAACAGTGCTTGAATATAATGACCAACTAATTATATGCTTAAAAATACATTCAGCATGAAAGCAGCTTAAATAGAATTACTAAATATAATTAAGTTGAATTTTAATAAAATTAATCAGATAGCAAATGAAGAATAATAAAGTGAAAATACAAAATATAGTAAACAGATGGAACATATATTCAATATATAGTTTCTAATTTAAAAGAAACATAGAATAAAAGGAAAAGGAAATGAAGTACCAAAATAACCAGCTTCTTCAGGTGGTGTTGACCACATTGGCACAAAGTACGGCTTTTCTGAAATAGCTCCAGACTAAAGTTTTAATGAACCCATTACACCCCAAAGCCACACAAAAAATGAGTTTACAAATATCAAGCAAAAATATAATACTAAATGAAATGCTGCTAAAATACACTATTAAACTTATAGTTAACTTATAAAATCAATTTCAAAAAAAAAACTACAAATATATAAATAGAGGAAACCAAATACATATATTTAAAGATTAAGTGTAAACATTTTTAGCAATTCAAGCATTTAATAAGACCTTCAAGGCTTGGGTGATCCTTCTGTAGTTTATAACTATGCCTTATTTCACTCTTATAAGCAATGTTCTATTAGACAAATAGTATTTGATAAAATTATTATTAAATAAAATATTTTCATCTTTTTATTTTCTTATTGATACTATTAAAATTCTATTTATATAAATAAAATTCTATTTAGTTTATTGAAAATAAAAATTTAAAATCTCATTTTTAGTGTGGCTCCATGGTGTGTAGTGGCTTCATTAACATTTTAATCTGGAGTCACTGCAGAAAAGTCATACTTTGTGCCAATGTGGTCAGCACTCCATGAAAAAGCTGGCCATATTTGTAATTTGTATCATTTTCTTTTATATTATGTTTCTTTTAAATTTTGAACTATCTAATTTGGAATATATGTTGAATATATGTTCCATCTGTTTACTAGATTTCATATTTTCCCTTATTCTTTATTTGACATTTGATTAATTTTATAAAAATTTACAATTAATTATATACATATAAACACTAGATGGTAAAACTTGCCAACTTCTGCAAACAATGATTTCCAGTGGAAAAATTTACCTAGTTTTGATGGAAAAACTGGCATTTAGAAAAACATCAACAGTTACTATTTATTCACTCTGTTCAAAACATTTGAAGTTACAAAATGAGGTGTAATGTTTGATCAACTAAAAACGAATTGAATAAAGATTGAAACACATGAAAAATCCTTTCAATTGCTTTTATCTGCATTGTAATGCATTTTTGATCAGCAGATATTGTAAACAGTGAAACTTTGATTGCAAACAAAAATAATACTTTTATACACCCTCACATTGTGATTTTTTTTCAAAAATAAAAAAAAATTACGATGTGAGGGTGTATAAAAAAGGGATCCAGTTTTGTATATAGTTTTTACCATACTTTCAACAATCATGTAGAAACAACAATTTTAATAAAGGGAAAGAAACACAAATTTTCATTTTTTTTTTAAAAAAAAAGCAGAATTAAGAAATGGCTTTCATTGTAGCATAACAACTCATTAAAATTGATTGAACAATCACAGTCAATGTTTATTATGGTTTAAATTATTTACAAATGTTGTAATCAAAATTTCAAAATGAAACATTGCTTATCTTTTAAGTTTGCCAGATTACAATTATGATATAAAAAAACTTCATTCCATTATATGCAGCTATTCTCTATTCAATCCCAGACAAAAAATTAAGCAGGGACACAAAATAATGATTTATTTATATAAAGTAAAGATAATGATCAAGCAAATCAAAACTGAATTTAAGTATGATGAGAGAATCATTAATGTCACAAAATACATTTACACATACATAAAATTATACATTTCAAATACTTACGAGCTATATTATCTAAATCACATTCATTGCTAGGTTCCCAGTCAGAATATATATTAAAATACTGACTTTGTTTCCCACCATTATCTGACTGTAAAATTCAAGATGATATTAATAAATACAAATTAATTTAACACATAAATTCAAACATTATTAAAACCTAATGCTATAACATTATATAAAACCTATGAAACTAATAAATTTATAATTTATCAAAGATTTTTATATTAAGCTAAATACACTGGAATAATTATAAATGTTATAGTTATGTTTCACTTAAAAGAGCATAAAAAATATAAATATGAAAGATTATTAAATTGAAAAATTTTTAAAGGAATTATAAATATCAAAACTGCTTAATATGAATACATTTATAAGTCACAAACAGTAAACACTTAAATTAATGTATTTGGCTATGCATTCTTTCATGATCAAAAATGTAATTCAAGAAAAAAAATTTCATCTTTTTCTTTTTACATTATAGACATTTATTATCAAAATATTTATGGTATTAAGTTCTTTTTATAAATATTGTGAAATCTAATGACAATAAATTAGACAAAATAAAATATCATGGAAAATTCAAGATTAAAAACAAACTAAAACAAAATAGACTAATGATCACAGAACAATGTTGAGATAATTAACAAATGAGATATTCATGAAAAATTACACTTCTAAAGCTATTTGATTAAATATTAACATGAAACAATATCAAATCAATTAAACATGATTGACTACAGGAGATAAAAAATGTCAGTTGGTCAGGTTGAACAATACCCATTACAGTAAATATTAGGTTTTACTATTATTTAATGATCATTATTTTCTAAGCGTAGAATCTGTTTAGTTCAGGATGATGAAATGAAATGAATCCCCTTAACAATCAAGCATCTTCAACTTCAAACAATGAATTTCACAATAAGGAAATAATTATTCACTTTACTAAATATATATAATATTGTAACTAATTTATATAACTTGAATAAAATGCTATGAAAAAAGCAATCTATTTTAAGTCATAAATCAGCAGCAAAATAGAGCTATTCCCTTCTGCTAATTGTTAAGAAACTACCTTTTACAAAAAATTTGTATTTAATCACACAAGTAAAGAAATAGGAATGCCAATAGTTATTTTGTGAATACAATATCATTCATTATATTAATTATAATTTCATACTGAAATTTCTCACTTTTGTAAATGTTATCCCAACAACAAAATCGTGTATATGACAAGCTTGGTTGAAAGCATCAATTGATATTATTTCAGCACGACCTAAATAAAATTAATAAAAATTAAATATATGGCTCTACATTAACATTATGTATTAAACTAAGCAAGGTACACTTATTTATTAGAAATTCACAATTGAAAGTTGATTTAGAGAAGTAAAATACAATAATAAATAAGGTTATTATTCTGATTCAATCAAAAATAATTTATACAGTACTTTTACAAAGATAAAAGTGCATTAATTCCAATATCATGGACAAATAATGCATTTGGAAAAAGTCAGTAAAATCCATGAGCAGGTATGGGTTTGATGCCATTTCAAATTTTTGCTCTAAGCACTGCACTCTTACCTTGTAAACCTAAATTATGTCACTGTGCAGTTTTCAAAATCCTAATTGCACTCAAACCCAATCATTAAACATTGCAATCTTGCTGTTTTTTAGATTTTATTCTATCATAAGTATTTATAATAAATATTTAAAATTCTAAATATTTATTATAATTACTTATGATAGAAGTATTACAAAACTAGTAACTCAAAACTAATTTCACAAAGCTTACATATTACGAAACAAATATAAATTAAATACAATGAAAATTATTGCAGGAGACAACAAGGCAACAAAAATAATTAACAGGGCAGTGGCACCCACTATAAAAACATTAGTATAAATGCTATTTAGCAAAAAAGACAACTGAGCAATAAAACTAAATTAATAACATACATTTTTATGAAAATTTTAATTTTAATTAACTGAACAATAGTGACTATCTTAAAAAAACATCAATGAACACAATCAAATCCCAGAGAGAGCTGGCCAATAAAACTAAACATGTTTTTATGAAAAAGTTTGGAATTTTTAATTATATGATTTTTAAACATACATTTTTATGAAGACTTGAGTTTAAGCATTACAATTCACAGTAAATTTAAATACATATGTCAAATATTTCTACACAATTCATCTAATCACGACTTGCAGAAGAGTTTAGAAAAATGCAAATTCAATTTATTATCATGCGTATCTTTCACGTCCTACACACTTATACCGAAATTCAAGTTTTTCAATCTGATACTTTCAAAACAAAATATAACTTCAAATGCTTAAATTTCAATCACAAATGAAAAAACACTTTAAGGGTTATTAAAACTCCAAAAAAAATTTGCACATGCTCACATCAGTTTACATCATAAAATTGCAAGAATACTTTCCAGTGCAATAAACCACAATTTGGTGTATTTATCACCATACAGAATACTAGGATTTAGTAAAAAGTCATTAAGTTGACTTATACTTTGTAAGAATTGAGTTGTTAAAAGTGCCATCAATAATAGTTATTGCAAGGAAGTAGTTGATAAAATGAAGGACTTAAAAAAGTCAAAATATACAAATGTAAAGTTGGATAAGATTACTGTATGATTAGTGTGAAATGTCTTTTTTGCAGTCAGCTGAACTTGGATGGGGAAGTTATACTAACAGCTTTAAAGAAATATCTTAATTTCACAAAATCAGTACTATAAAATAGTGTCATTAAAGCTACTAATGACTAGAGTCATTAAAGATATCAATTTATCATTAAACACCTATGATATTTCATAAATGTTTAATAATGAATTAAGTTTCAATCTTGGAGCATATAATATTCCTATCTATATTGAAAAACAGAAATAAAGAGATCTATTAAGTTTTGTTTTAGAAACAGATAGAAATCTTCTTTAATGTTTTGTTTTGTATGTAAATGTAATGTTTTGTCTCTTACACAACACAATTTATCCCTAATTCCCAAATAAAAAACTTAACATATCAAAAATATTTTAATGACTCTTAGAACTGGTCAGATTATCTCATTCATAACATTTTATCTTAAGATAATTCTCCAATAAGATAATATCATGCCTCAATTGGCTTATATATCTCTTGTCGACTGCCATGTTCTTGATACTATTTCATCATCAGCATGGTCATCGATATTGCACATATCTAGCATGTATGGGACATAAGTCATCAAATGCAGACATTAATAAATGGCACAAAACTAGGGGAAATTACAGAATATATTCAATGGCATTGAAGCTGAAAAATGTATCATCAATTTGAATTAGAAATTTGTACACTTTTTAAATGAATATCCATTAGTATGCACCTTGGATGAAAGCTCAGTTACTTTATTTGAGCATGTATCAATTGCTGCTAAGGGAGGAGTTCATCAATTATTTAACATACAATGTGTTATTACTAACTATTGAGAAATTGTATGTTCTTGAGTTTTTAATCATATTAGTTTTCTACAGAATTAAAGTTGTACCAACAAATCTTTCTCATAATATCACATTGGAAATTTGAATTTAATATCAGAATGGGTTTTTATTTCATGCAATCACTGATAAAATAAAAAAGTGATATGACTGGAAACAATTTCAAGTTATCAAATTTCAACTTTCAAATAATTGTTTTGTAAACAACATACAATATAAAATTTTATGTTACCATGTATATAGGTCACTAAGAGAGAATTACATTAGATAACATAATATAGTATTTTATATCATTTATGGATTTTCTGGAACACAACAAAGTATCTGAAACCTTCATTTAGAAACAAAGTGATTATATACTTTATTATATTAAAAGTGAAAAAAAGTTAATATTTTTAGTAGTGCTTATAAAAAAATCAAGAAAACATAAAATTTGTCCAAACTGTGAGTTAAATATAATAAAAACAATACTTTGGTTTTATTATATATCACTCCCTAATTTTTGAGTTAAAAGAAAAATACTTTGTTTTGTCAACTTGAAATTTGTTCATCTGTACTGAATTTTCAGCTACTGACTTCAAAAAATAAATAAACTCAATTCAAAGAGAAAACAAAGCTTGTACAAAATGTGTTTGTTAAAAAATAGTAACCTATCTAAACATGAAATATGTCAAGTCATAAAAGTGACTGAAAAACTCTTTTTGTATGTATTTACATATGTACTCACATCAAATAAGAAATAGATTTGTAGGATTCTACTCTTGTAAGCAATTAAAAACTTGTTTTACACACTGTATGAATTCCATTCATTGATATTTGTTAAACCCATTTAACTAATTGTAATTTAAACATATTTAGTTGTTACTAAAAATCAAAAAAACTATTTAATATTAGAATTGTTTTGTTTTAACATCAAAGTAACATATAGGTAATAAGCAAATAGAAATAATTATTTTTTTATACCTGGTATATATGTAAATTGAATTTCTCTTGTGGAAAAAATCACACTCTGTTTGTTTTTAGATGATTCAATACAATAAACTTTTCTTTTAGAAGATGCAATCAAAACTTTGTAGGAACATTCACCAGCAAACAATGAAGTCAAACCATAAATACTACTCTGTGAAGCTGTTCCATAAAAATGTGCTTCTATCATAGATACCATTTTAAACTAAAAATAAAAAAAAACATTAATACAGTAATTGATGCCAATTTAAATAATATAATCCAATACATTTATCTCAATATTCTTTTATTTGCAGAATATTATTGGAACATCATTGTTATTCTTAAAACTAGGTTTTTTTGTACAATATATCCTTTTTCTCTTGTTATGTTTTTATAGGTAATTCACTTTTCATCCTCAATTATCATGCAGTTTTAGAAGGGTTCGATTTTGTTAGGAACAAGCAGAAATAAGCATATGACTCAATATTTAAAATTCTTCTGATTTAATTCATGTGGCACCCTTTTTGAATATTTCTACACCAATCTTATCTTCTGAATATGGCTTGAAATAGTTTGCTGAACTGAATTAAGCTTTCTGCGATCTTCAATGTTGTCAAAAAAAATCTTGCTCTAATATGGTTTTAACATCATTGATCAACAAACAGAACCTTCCAATAGACCTAATATGAGATTTTGCATAATTTAAGATTATGAATACTGTAATTCTGAATACTTCCAATAATTTATCTGCCTTAGATAAGCTTTAAGACAAAATTCAATTAATCTCTTTCCTGATCTATAAACATAGGATCATTTTTTTCATATTTCATTTTAATTAATCCAGTGTTGGAATAGACCTTTAAAAAATATCCTGTGTAGGGTTACTGAGCAGGTTTAGCAATCAGGCATTAAAGCTTAATCAATATGAATAACATTGGCTTATACATTTTCTTTTAATCAATAAAGAAATGTCATATACTTTTTAAAAAACATTCTATATCCTCTTACTTATGACACTTGGACAAGCCAAGCTAGCTATGCCACAGGTTATGCAAATTTAAGTCAATTGGGTGTGCCTTTCATTTAACCAAAGCACCACAAAGGTGAAAGTTTGAATTTGCCCTAAAATTCTCCCATAGATGGCACCACAAGAGGATCCACTCCCTCAATTTTGACATTGATCTGAACAGTGAGGAAACTTTCTTCAGACTACTACACTCATGGTAACTGCTCAATGACTGACCACAGGACTTTTAATTCCACAGATTTAACAAACACATATATCGTATGTATTCAGTGGGCTTCTGGCGGCATTGAGAATCAAACCCCACCTTTAACGACAGAAGGCCGATGCCCAAACCACTAGGCTACTATAGCCCTCCTATATAGTGCTACTGAGTGGAAGTCAACATCTAAGTAATATAGCTAAGTCAATAACATCAATTTTTACAGTACTTGGCTTCTAATAAAATGTGCAGTAGCACATATCCTTAAGAAAATAATGTATGTATGTTTTTTTAGCTTTATATTTTCAATTTTATGTTTTATTATTGCAGGGATCAATAAATAATTCAGCAACAATGCTAAGTCAATAATATAAATAACATAGATTTTAATAATTTGTTTGTAATTAATCTGCACATGAAACACATTCTTCTAAACTTCTCAGTACACTATACTTAATTTAACCATTAGGATATTTAATGCATGAAATATTTATAATACATTTGAATCAACTCATACATAACACCAGAATAAACTCACCTAATTTTCTGTATTACTTTAATTAGACATTGATTTCTTCCAGCTCCAAATACAAAAAATGAAAATTAAATTTTTTATTTTTACTACTCCTCACTCACAACATATGAAAGAATTTAGTTAACCTATTTTAATTTAAAATTAATAATACAAACGTACAAATAAATATAGACATTAAATGTTTCTGACTTATTATTTAAATTATATATATATATATATATATATATTTGAAAATTGAAATTTTAAACTTATTAAACTTTATAGCAATAAATTACAGTTTCAAACGTACTTTTTTTACCTGTGTGCTAGTAACCTTATACCAAATTAAATAACAAAATGCAGTATTTCTATGTTTATATGAACAAATAATGACATACATTGCACAATAATAAAATAATGATAAAATTAAATTTGATTATAAAAAGGTAAGAGAGGCAATACTCATATAAATTGAGTAAATTAATCACATGAAATCTATAAACCTATCATGAAACTGCTTTTGGTTTGTTTGATGCTCAACGGTCATTTTTTGCACACGAGGTAAACCTATCATGAAACTGCTAGTAGATAAAAGGAAAAAAAACAATTTAACTTATAAAAAATTTAACATTAATAGTAATGAACTTTATCTTACAAAATGCAAGGATTGTTAAAACTACAATCAATTTCTACATATATCGGAAGTTGTCATAGAATCGCAAACACACAGTTCAAATTTTTTCATACAGAAAACCATTTTTTGGATTTGTTATCTAATGATATAATATCACATTTTACTTCTGCTGAAATAAATACACACAAGAACCAAGTCTATTTGAACTTTAGACAGAAATCTTATTACAATAGAAAAACAATATTTGTCTCTTTTATTTTTATTATGTTTAAAATATTACCTTAAGCATCCAACTGGGCTATATATGGAAGAAATTTCCTGCCTAATGAAATGTAATTTAAACCTAAAATAATGCTTTTTGCCACTTTTTCTCTAATATTATTCTACAATACTTCAACTAAAATTTCCCAATAAGTATTAAACATTATGAGCATTATTTATCTTTATTGAACAAGATTAATTTACAATTTGGAATTGTAGATGTAAAATTTTTAGTAATTCAAATTGTATGAATCATGTGTATATTTTAAATAAAATTCTCACTTAAAATCATATTTTATCATTTTTTATTACAGAAAATATTTTTTTAAAAATAATTTTGACAATTTCATACTTTTCAAGTGAATTAAGAACTTTGAAAAGAAACTATATGTTAACTCTATAACCAAGACTTTCTTCTCAAATACTGCAGATGACCTCACCGCAGTGAGGGGGTGTTCCTAGGCGGAACAGCCGAAGTACATCAGGAGTGTATTCTCCTGGTAGGTCCACCCAAGGCATGAAGGCCGTCCCACTATGCCCAGCTAATATCTGCAGGTGAAGCCAGGAACAAAGTCAGACTTCTATCACTAGTGCTCCAGATCTTGTATCAACAGAAGCTGTCGCCTTCCCCTTTACAATGAGCTTGTCTACTTCCAATATACATGCTGCATCATCATCATGCAGTAGAATCAGTGGTGCCATTCAAAGCTTAGAAAGAGGGCTTTGTCAGAAAAGTATACGACAGTCTTCAACCGATGATAAACCTCTCAGAATATTGCAATGTAACATTAATGGTTTGTCTATAGCGCTATGCGAGTAAAGCTTGACCAATTGCTATCTTTGGCTGATATTTATAATGCCCAAATTATTGCTCTCCAGGAAACTAAATTAAAGGAACACTCTAGTCTTAGCATTAAGGGTTTCCATATTTTGAGAGCTGACAGACAGCTACAAGGAAGGTGCAGGTTAGGCCCTTTTTATCAGATTTAAAATATAATAGCATTGATTTACATTCAACCACCTCTTCTGATTTAGAGCTGCAAGGTATTTTCTTTTCTTGGAGGAGAAGCCTCATCCATCTTTTTAATGCTTACCACCCAACAAATGCAAATGGATTACCTGATGGGCTTCTTGATCATTCAGATGAAAATACTATTGTAGGAGACCTGAATGCCAAACACACTTCTTGGACCTGTTCTGGTAATAACCATCATGGTATCGAGCTCCTTGATTTGATTGCTAGCATGTCTTTTTTGTTTCTTAATGATGGTTCTGCCACACACTCATCCTATAACAATGGATCTAGTGAGCACTTGATGTATCCTTTGTCAGTCCTAATACTTACCCATATTACAGTTGGGAAGTCTTGGACAGAATGGGTTGTGATCATCTCCCTGCCTTGATTGAAATAAACATGATGCAAATTCAAAGGAAGAATATTCAATTTCATTGGAATAATTAAAAAGGCATATTGGCAAGCCTTTAGTCATTTGACTGATCAAATTTTTAATGACCCTGGACCTCTTGATGATATTGAAGATCTTTGGAAAAATTTGAACAGATCATCCTTTATACGTCTAAACAGACTATCCCAAAAGGCAAAGCAAAACATTATAGACCTAGCTACACTCATCATTATATTTCTATAAATTCTCTTATTAAGAGGTATATTGCATCATTCTTTATTGAATTGCAATGATGCTTTGCTTAGACTTGAATTAAATCAAGTGAATGCTAAACTCAAGAATGCTTATTGTAATATTAAGAAAGAAAAATTGATAACCTTTTGCAAAAAATTAGATTTCAGAACCTCTAGCAAAAAACTGTGGGAACTTGCTAAAGGACTTGGTAAAACCCAACCACAAAGAGAAAATAGCAATACTGTCTTGGATTTGAATGGTGTTATTCACCCTGATGATAAAGTTAAGGCTCTTGTGAAGGGGACCTGACGCATGGACTTCCCAACCTGTCACAAACACTATAGTTGCCATAAAACTTCATATGATGCAACATTCTTCCATATGTTAGTTTACATTCGATATGTTTATTTTCTTTCTTTGATACATTGCTATAGCAATATTTTTTCTTATAATAAATTTTAAAAAGGATTATAATGTGCAATAATTGTTCTTAGTATTTTTTTAAGAATTTAAATTGTATTTCACTAATAAACAAAAAAAAAACAATATCAAAAATTAAAAAAAAAAACTTTTTTTTGCACATAGTAAGCAATTTATTATTGTAAGTATATTAGTATAATATTACTGAGAAGCTTTGTTTGTTTGTCCCTCAACGGTCATTTTTTGCACACGAGGGCTAATTAGACCGGGACCTATGGCTTAAAGTGGATTCCGAACCACTACAAGCATCCATGCCCAAGATGGGATTCGAATCCACGAACTGTTGAATTTAAGGCAAGAGCGCTAACCATTCGGCTGCCAGCTCGGCTATTACTGAGAAGCAATAACACATACTTACAATATATAAATCTATGTTATAACTTATATAAATAATATATACCTGCATATAGAATATTATAAAAAAGGACAGTAGAGAAACTATTTTTTAAATTATATTATACTGTAAGTAATATATAACAACAGTTTTCACATACATACTAACAAAAATAAAAAATAACATTTCTTACATATTGTAAGCATTATTATTACTAACTAGTAATATATTCTTACAACACATGATTTGAGATTAATACATATTTAGCATTTAATATAATTTAAAATAAATTTTACAGTTCTGCATTTTAAGGCTGTAACAATAAGAATAGCAATATAAAAATGTTTTTTAATTGTTTTTCAAGTTTGTAAAGAATAATAAAATTATGGTTAACTTTCCTAATAATACTTATATTTCTTACTAATGTTTTCTCCTGTTATAATTTTAAAAAATATTCTAGTGTAAAGAAACTATTCTTAATAACTTTTTAAGAATTGAATAAAATTGTGTTGGACTAAAAAAAAAAAAAAGTTGTACATTGTAAGTAATTTACTATTTTAGAATAATATTATTGACAAGCAATAATAAATACTTACAAAATATAAGCTTATGTTGAAACTAACATATATTGCTGTAAAAAAGGTGTAGTAGACTATTTTTTATTAAATCATGTTAAACTATATGTAATATATAACAGTTTTCATATACATAATAACTAACAAAAATAAAAACTTTTTTACATATTATAATTAATTAGTAAGCAATATATATTTATAATATATTTGAGAGTAATACATACTTAACGTATAATATAATCTAAAACAAATTTTATAAAAAGTTTTGCATTTTACTGAGCCATTTATCTCATATCATTTTTTTATTAAATGTGTTTGGGGTGGAAAAATACAAAATTTAAAAACATAACAAGATTAGTGTACAAACTCTGTAATTCAGATACAAATAAAATGATAAACACTTCAAACAAGATACAATGTAATAAGATGTTAATTTTAAACTTCATTTTAGATTTTAAATCAGCCTTTCCAGTAATTAAAAATATAATTTTTATTTATCTTAAGAATCATGATATTAATTTTTAACTTGTAAGTTTCTTTATCAAAATAAGCAAACCCAGACAGTGCCGAAAGGGCGATTTTAAAGCAAAAATAGCAAACCTTAAGCATCGTAAAATAATTTCGACTATTAATGGTTTAAATTTTCCATTTTCATTATTTAGTGACTCACAAAATAATCTTACGGTCTATGTCCAACGTTTGGTAGCAGAAAATTCTGTAAAAATTGCTTTAAATTCCTTTACTTCTCAAGGAAATTAGCAAAAAACTTCATAGAAATACATTATGGTCACCAAGATTTGGACAGCGAAAATCTCATGTTTCGACCTGGGTAATTAAGGGGGTCTAAAAAAAGCTACTGCTGATATTTTTGGAGACTATTACAAGAGAACAAGCTATTTCAATCAAAATGACAAAGTTGCTGAACAGCAAGCTAGAAACCTTGTTCATGGATGTCATAGCTCAACATGTGAGAACTCTTTGTTTAAATATTGTTTTACTGTTGATGAACTGGATCCATCCCTTATGGACTCCTAAATCTCTTGGCCCTGATGGCATTTTTGGCCATATATTACTACACCTGGGGTCTATGGGTAAACAAAATCTCTATAATCTATCTTGGAAATGTGGCAGAATAATAAAAATTTTCTAATAGGAATAATAAAAAGACTTTTATTATTCCTATTAGAAAACATGGTAAATCTGCTTGTTCCTCAGAGAGCTAAAGACCCATTGCACATATTTCCCCAATAAATTATGGAGAAAATGGTATTGACTAGGCTCACTCACCATCTTCAGATTAATGAAATGTTTCCAAGGAAACAATATGGTTTTTAGGCGTAGTCAATCCACCTTGGATTACATACTATTTTTTAGCCAGAGAGTGAGAGATGAGCATAATCAGAAGCCAACGAATCATGCTATAGCTGCTTTTTTGGATCTTACTAAAGCCTTTGATAGGGTCAGGATTAACAAATTGCTTGTTAAACTCTCTTCCTTGGATATCTGACTTTTTACGAAACACACATTAGAGTGAAATGTGGTAACTCTTTATCTAATTATTTAAAACTTTTTCAGGGAGTTCCCCAGGGATCGGTTTTAAGCCCTATACTTTTTAACTGGAATTGAGAAAGTTCTTTCAGGACCATGTGAAATCGCCATATTTGTTGATATTACACTTTGGACCCCTGGTTGTGATAATGGCCTAATGAAAACTTATCTTAATCAGTCACTTACGAATATTTCTGTTTTTGCAACTGCTCATGGACTTACTTTTAATCCTTGAAAGCCAGTGACCTCATTTTTCACAACTAATAGACATCTTTTCAAGTATTAACCTCAATTGCTCATTGGCGGAGAGCAGTTGCCTAATGAAAAGAATCCTAAACACATCGATTTTGTTTTGGACACTGAATTTAATTGCAATAAACATATCGATTCAATTGTTGCTAAAAGTAGTAAATTCCATAATGTGCTCAAATTAATTTTCAGTAGTGTCTGGGGTGCTAATGCTAGTCCTTAGAACTAATTTTATTGCATTGGTGAGAACTATATTCAAATATAAGTTTCAGGTCTATTCTTGAGCTTCAGCCAGTAACCTCCAAAAGCTAGAGCAAGTGCAATTAAATGCTGGAAGAGTAATCTCTGGTTTGCATAGAAGTTGCCCCAATGAGATAATTTTATATGAGACTATCTTCAGCCTTTGAATTTGCAAAGGGAAATTAGTCAAATACTATAGCAAATTAATCTGCTACAGGAATCAAAATCGCACTTCTGAATATCTGATTAACAGCCAGAATGGGTCAAAGGTTAAAAAAGGATAGTCCCTTTTCTCGAGCCATTTCACTTAATGCAATTAACTATAATGCTAAGCCTCTGTACTTTACTTGTCCCATTAATCCATTATTGGGCCTACTAAATGTTTTTTATTACACAAAGCTTTTTTCTGAAGTCACCAAAGGCATTGACTCCCCAGATTTATTAAAACAGTTGGCTTTGAAAGTCCTAAATAATATTCCACCTAATGATCTCTACATTTATGCGGATTGCAATGGTGATGATAGCCACTATGCAGGCAGCGGAGTTTTTCTTAAATACCCAGATTGATCTAGTTATTCAAAGTTTTGCAGAAATCTGGATTACTGTTCAGTATTTTGGAGCGAACTTTTGGCAATCCAGATTGGTCTGGACTCAATCAAGGATAAAGCCTCTTTTAATAATATATGGATTCTTACTGACTGTCATAGCTCCATCCAGTAGTTGAGCAATTGGGCTAGTGTAAAAGATCACGCTGGGACCCATATTCTTCATATATTATTTGATCTCTTAGCCTCCCATGATACTCACTTCCAGTGGGTCCCCTCTCATGTAGATTTGTTCAGAAATGAGCGAGCTGACGTACTGGGGAAGTATGGATCTTTCTCTACCGCTTCTCCAAATCTGGATTTTACTTACTCAGAACTATACTCTGCTTGTAAAAATGCTATTTCAAATACTTGGCAGCATCCCGATGCTCATGCTTGGTACTGCCATTAACTTTGTGGGATCCAGAGATGACCAAATTGTGATCAGTAGATTTATTAGTGGATACATCAATTACTTATCCTTTGACTATTATATTAAGCATTTCCCTATCTGTAAAAAGAGCAATTCCAAGGAGACTAGTCCTCAACACTTACTTGAGTGCACTCAATTTTCAATGTAGGAGCTCCTTGAAGACCTCTTCCTTTTTCTTGATTTTTTGAGAGTGCATGGGCTCATTGATCTGGTGTACCTCCACTATTCTGGATGGGATTTGTAACAACAACATAACCAAGACTTGAATTTATATATTATATTTTAACACACACAATTCCAAAAATTCTAGCATGATTATTAATTCAAAAGTTTAGGAAGAAAACTATTATTAGGGAGTGAATAATTAATTTACTTTAAATTTCAGAGTACCAAATAAATATTGAAGTTTCTTTATTAATTGAGTATTCTGAGATTTAAAATATAATTGTAGTAATGAAAAATTTCATTGATAGAATTTTCTAGTTATCATTTATGACATGCAGGGGAAAATATAAATATTTATAAAATTGATTTAATATAAAAAAGATTAATTTGAATCAAGGCATGAAAGGAATCATTCATTGCTTGCTAGTCTATGAATAATGAATCGGTTGAATAAACTTAAGTCAGAAATAAAAACACTTTTTTTATGTCAAGATAAGAAAGAAAAATATGTTGAGGAACAAATCTCTTAAACCTAGCAAGCATTTTTAAAAATGAGAATTTTAAATCAGTTTGAAAATAAGTACTATTTTAAAACGGAAATAAATATTGTATTAAGAAATAGAAACTGTTAAGACAACAGTATAAAATACTACAATATAACAGTTTAAAATGATAAAGAACTGTAACACACGATACAGCTATTTATTCAATGATAAATCTTTATATGATACATAAATTTTATATCAAGATAAAAATATCAAACCAAATTTAAGATAATTTCATTTATATTTCTAATAATACAATTGCATAGAATGGCTGGAAATAAATTTAAATGATAAATCAACTAATTATTTAGTTTATCTAATTTTTTAATTTAATGAAAATGCAAGCAAATTAAAATGATCATGACAGATTTGATTGATTTATCACTTAGCAGTCACTTTTTTATTCAAAAAAGCTAACTCAATGCATTCAAATTAACTCTTTTGAATAAATAGTGGTCATAAAGTAAAATGTCAAAATGAATTTTGAAGTGCAACACGGATCCATTTCTTTGGGGATTTTTGAACTCATAAACTGTTTAACTAAAGGCCAGAAGGCAGGCAATTCAGCTACCAGCTCCACATTAATATGAAGGTGAGGAATAAAATTTGAGAATAGCTAATGATTAAGATAAATTAGAAAGTAAAGGAAAAAGTTTTTGGTATTAAGTTTTTACATAATGAGGCAGAAACGTGCTATTTTAATGTATAATTACAATTTTCTCAAATAACTTTTAGAGAATAATTTTTTTTCCAGAAATACAAATTTACATTTCTAGAACTGATTATACATCAAAATCAAATATTTTTATAAAATAATAGTCTTTTTTATACAAAATAATGTGTAAAATGTAAAATTATTTATAAGTTCATTTTGTTTTTCTCCACCAAACAAAAATAAATACAATTAACAAAAAAATTTCAAAATAAATTTAATGCTTACTCAAAATAACATTAACACAAGATGATAACCATATAAGGAAATGGCTCAATCATGAAAATTTATTCATGAAAAATGCATGTAAAGCAATATAACAAACAATTCTAATGATATCAAAACATTTTGGAAATGTTAAGACAACTAATAACCGGCCAAGGATAAATATTGGTCTGTGGTTGCCATTCATAGAAATTACATATTTTTAATTTTTCTTTAAAATACTAATTTCAATGTTATCAGAAATTTTTCCCTTTTTGAAGAGAGTTTTTCTCAGTTTAAAATATTTTTCCCATTACAAAATTAACATATATTTAAAAATTTTATTGTATTAATTTTCATTTCCTTAAATGGCATTACATTATCATTGTATACAAAGCCCTTGTTTTGGTTTTGTATTCGGTCTGGCACTTCTTAGACTAGTTTGGATATAGTCTAAACTATTAAGTATATATGTTTAGTTTTTCTACATACAGAAAGTTAGCTTATTTATCATTAATGAGTATAAATTTTATTTCTTCTTTCGTTTGCATTTTTCTTATAATGACGTCATCATGGCGTCGAATGATCCGGTGAAAGATGAAGACGATACCAAAATACACGACACACGTGCAGACACTCCACCACCATCTATAGGGGGATACTTTCAAGTTATGAATTCGTATGGTCGCGAAATATTTTTCGTGATTACAGTCATATTTACAGGCATAGCTGCGCTTCAAAATAGGTATGCATTTGGTTCCAAAAAGTAGAAAATTATATGGCTTCTTTAAAATTAAGACATAATATGCCGGTAAAAGACAAATTAAAGCTCAAAGTATTATTTAAAATTAAGACATCAAATGCCGGTGAAAGACAAATCAAAGCTCAAAGTATTTTTTTATTCTGTTGCTGTAAAGAAAAAAGTATTCTAATAAAACAGTATCTTATTTACCAAACATATTGTTCACTTGTTTTACTATAAGGGAAGGAAATAATTCATCTATGAGGCCTGTCTTAATATAACAAAATCTGCTTAATGCCATGAGAAATGTGTAAAAATATATAATGAAACATTACATGAGTTACCATCCAAAATGGGAAATATTTGGTAATCATATTCTGAAAATGATTTAAAGTAAGGTTTTTTATTCAATTTATAAATTTCTGTATTAAAATTATTTAGCAGTGAATTGCAGTCAAAGCATTTAATGGAGAATACCAAGAATGAAGCAGAAATGAAACTTATTTTTATCATAAAATAATATAATTAAATACTGAGTGTTAATTCAAACTCTGTTTAGTAATTGTTTTGTTAGTAAGAAATATTTTTAAGTAAGCATATTTTGAACCAGTAAAATTTTGTTACAATTTAATCAGATAATTGCTAAACTTATATTTTTTGCACAAAATTTATTTTATCGAAAAAACAGTATTGAATTTTATCAGTATTTGTGAATTGAGAAGAAATTAAACAGTCCATTTTTTTAATTACCAGCATGTATTTCTAAACTCATGAATTCATTATGATTATCACCTCAAAATAATGTTAGTAAAATAAAACTACTATTTATTAACATAATCTGTATAGCACACAATGTAATAATTATTTGAAGGTATTATTCTTAAAGTTGGTTCTTTTAATCGTGGGTGCTTATTATTTATACTATAATTTGCCACATATTTGACAGCAAAAGTGATGGGGAAACTTAAAATGTTAAATATATGAAAGTATATTTAACATTTTAAGTTTCGTATCCTTTTTACTGTACTCTTACTCTTAAAAATAAGAGTCCACAAATTATACTTATTTATTATTAATGTTTGTAGAACTTAGCTTTTTTTTCTTGTAAAGCCACTAATTGCTTTTAGTAGTTATATATGTTAAAATTTTACTATTATATATTTTGTAATTTTTGTTCTTTTAATTTCAGTCCACTAAAGACTAAAAAAGCTAATCCTCCAAAACTGTTTTTTGAGCCTCCATCATTAGTCACAGACTTTTTTACTGGAAATTTTAAGCATCTTTTATCTCTAATTTCTGAAAAAGATGTATCTCTCATCTTATATTATGCACCCTGGGATGCATCATCTATGCAAGCACGAGAAGAAATTGAAACTGTTGCAAAATTTTACCACAATGAGGTATATTCATTTTGCTAGTAATATGATTTATATATGAAATTGAAAAAATAGCTTTGTTATTTATCATTTTCTATTAAAATTTTTTATTTAAAATTTATTAAAGGAGGAAAAAAAAAGAAATACATGAAACATATGTTATATTGGTTAACTGTGAAATTTTTTCCTTCATCCCCTATATAATATATTTTAAAATATATAATGGGTTATGGGAGCTGTTATTATTTATTATTATTTAAATATATCACTATTGTACTATCATTTCTTACACCTGTTGTATTCACTGACTGGATAATTTTTATTCAATTCAATTCCCCATCCCCCATTTTAACGAAGTAATGTGCCCTAAGGTAAGACTTGAAGAAAACCCTTTTTTCAGGCAAAGTGAGGGAAGGAGGCAGAAGACATACACATTGGCAGGGGGAGTTACAAGAAAAGGCTAAAATACATCACCTCTAAAAAGGACTATGTTGGTTATCCAAGTCTGAGGTTCTATTGGAATCTATATACAGTAAAATTGAAATTTAATAAAAAATAAAATCACTCTGTAAACCCAGCACCTAAGGAAGGCAATAATAAAATACGGGTTGCAAATACATCAAAAATAGACATAAACAAACGTTCAAATTTGGTTTTCATCGAACCTTTACAAATAACAAAAATTGTTACTAAAGAATGTAATACTTTTTCCATTGAAGAAATAGGTGATAACTTTATCTCATCTATCAGAAGATAAGAAAAGTAAATTATTGCCCCTGCTTGAAGAATTTAAACATGTTTTCGCCCATTCTATTCAGGATTTGAAGGTTTGTAATACTATACAACATAAAGTTAATTTGACAGAGAGAGATGATATTCCAGTTAGGCAAAAAATTTTATTCACCTCCTCATCACATAAAAGAGGAATTGAATAGACAGGTCAATGAATTACTAGACATAGGGGTTATTAAAGAAAGCAATTCCCCTTATTGTGTACCAGTACTTCTTATTAAAAAGAAAGATGGTTCATTGAGACTTTACCGACTTCAGGAAACTAAATGGAAAGACTATACCATACTATTTTCATATTC
Source organism: Latrodectus elegans (assembly GCA_030067965.1). Lineage (NCBI taxonomy): Eukaryota > Metazoa > Arthropoda > Arachnida > Araneae > Theridiidae > Latrodectus > Latrodectus elegans. Next base: position 52,243,558 of record CM057819.1, read on the forward strand.
CTAATATAATGGACTTAGTGAACAATTTAGGAAATGCTGCTCTATTTTCTTGCATGGATTTATATAGCAGGTTTTTACAAATGAAAATTAATCCTAAGGACACATATAAAACCACATTTGAAAGAGCATGGTTTATATGAATGGAATAGAGCACCTTTTAGCATGCCCAATTTGCCAAATAGTTTCCAAAGATTAATGCAAATAGTACTGTCTGGATTAAAACCTCTTCAAATCACAGGATATTTAGATAATATCATAATCGCTTCTTCTGACTCTATAGATGAACATTAAATAAATTATGTTTAGTTTTTAAGAGATTAGAAGAACATAAATTGGAAATAAACCTTCCAAATGCTGTTTTTTTAAAGAAAACTATAAATTATCTAGGTTTTACTGTTTCAAAAGGGACAGTTTATTCAGATAAGAAAAAAAATACAATCTGTGTTAGATTTCAAAGTCCTAGCCACTCATGAACAAGTTAGAGGATTCCTTTTATTAACAGGGTTTTACCGAAGGTTTATAGAAATGCTGAAATAGCATTACCTCTTACAAACTTGACAAAAAGTGATGCTAGATTTAGTTTGGTTAATTCAGCTCAGCATGCTTTTGACACTTTGAAAAACTGCTTGATTTCTGAACCTTGTTCAAAATTACTGGATTTTTCAAAAAAATTTTAAATTAAGTACTGACACTTCAAAATATGCTTTAAGAGCTATTCTTTGCCAAAATGATAAAAATAGTTTCCCACATCCTGTTGCTTACGCCTGTAAAAAACTAAAAGATGTAGAAATTCTATATAGTCCAGTAGAAAAAGAGATAATCTGCCCAATAATCGGCGTTACCCACTTTAAATAATATTTATGCGGGAAAAAATGTATTATATATCACGATCAAGCAAGTCTTTCCCTTGCACTCAAAGTGCAAGATTCAACTTCTATAACAGCTCATTGGTTGATAACTCTGCATCAATATCACTATACCATCAATGTACATTTACAAAAACCTGGAAAATTAAATATAACAGCAGATTACCTGTAATAGTAAATGCAATCGTTTCAAAAATGTAATAGCTTCTAATTATGATTCTGATTCCACAATGAAACATTGAATCAAAATTTATTGGGAAAAAGATCTAAAGTGCCAACAAAATTTAAATTATTTGAAAACTCATGAGACAGCATCACCTAATCGTGTGTTGTTTTTCGAAAAAATGATCTTCATTACTGTAAAGCAAAAAATGCTCCCAAACATCATGGTGACACCAAAGATAAATTAGTAGTACCCCTAAATTTAATGTCAGAAATAATGTGTCAGTGTCATGATTCCCCTGTAGCAACCCATCAGTATTTCAAAAAACTCTGAACAGAATTAGAGAAAGTTTTTATTTGGATAATATGAATAAACATGCTTTCAGCTATGTTAAATCATGTCCTTCTTGTGTTGAAAAGAGAGGTCATAAGCTTTTTTTTTTTTTTTAATTCATTTAAGTCATTTAGTAAATTCTACTCAGACTGGGACCTGCATGTACCTTTTGCATTGTTAGCTTATAGGTCGGCACAACATTATACAACAAATGAAACACCATCATATCTCATGTATGGCATGTATATCCAATTACCGTATTCTGTAATGTCTGAACTTGTAGCTTATAACTTTGAGGATGTCCGAAAGTATGCTAGAGATCTAGTTGTTCATTTGCAAAATTCTTTTCAAATTGTCAAAAATAATTTAATAGCTGCCTCAAAAAAACAGGAACTCTATCACAGTATGACTGCAGTTGATAAACAAATAGAAAAAGGGGATTTAGTATATTTTTATCTTCTCAAAAGGAAACCAGGAATTACAGGTGTTTGTTTACTCAGGACTGTAAAAGGGCCTATACCAAATGTAGGCCCTTTTAGAGTCCTGAGTTAACAAACACTTGTGAATTATGAAATAGCATGGTAAAAGAACCCTCAAAAACCCAAGTTGTGTATGTTGATTGATTTTCAAAAATTAATGATAGAATTATATATTTCCAACTTTACACGAAATGAATTCTACATCTCAGCAATCCACTGACTCAAATAAGGAAAATAAAATTAGTTCCCTCGTGGTTCACGATAGTGTGTGAAGAGAAGGTAAAAAAGCGTATGTTTTTAGCCCTGTAATTAATCCTCAGAACAATAACTCAACATCAATTCCAAATAAAGGAGTTTCATTTGTCCCAAAATGTGATCCTGGAACATCTCAACATATAAAAAATTATAATACTCATTTTGCATGAAGGAACTGTAGTATTAATATGATCTGAAAACATAATGAACTGATAAATGATTAATAAATGATTTTGTTGATTGTATGTACAGTCGTACAGTATTTTATAGTTCTGTAAATATATGTTCTTGTATCTTGAATCACTTATGTAACTGCTGACTGGATTTATGAATTTTAGGAATCAGTAAGAAGTTTTGATATTTTACACTTAGCCTAGATTATTTTGTGTGTAAATAATTGCTTAGTTTATGTACTATTTCTAATTGGAAATCTTATTAAGTATCACTTTATATATGATTCTAAGTAAAAAATGGAATTATGCTAAAATAAAATTTAAAAAAATGTAGAACAAATTAAAGCCATGCCAAAATAATTTAGGCACCATATAAATAGATTAAAGGAATTGTATTAAATATTTTGACTGTTAGACATGTTACAAAATAGATAAAGATTGCATTTTCTCTGCGAAGTTGCAGTTGCAAGAGAAGTGATTCTTATTCGGCAGAGAGGAAATTCGCAACCTGTTCTCTAAAGATGTGTTCTAGATTGTGACTGTTTTAATTGGATTGAGTGAAAAAAATCTTTGATTTTTTTTTCCAGGTAGATTATTGGTGTTGTACTCACTGGTTGGATAATTTTTATAAATTAATTAAATTACCATTTTTTTCCTGGCTCAAGTCCTTTTTTTTTATTTAATTCAATTCCCCATCCTCTATTTTGACGAAGTGGGGTCCCCTAACGTATAGGACTTGAAGGTAACCGATTTTTCAGGCAGAGCGAGAGAAGGAAGCAGAAGACATGCAGGTTGATAGGGGGAGCTACAAGAAAAGTCTGAAGCACATTGCTTCTAAAAAGGACTATATTGGTTATCCAAGTCTGAGGTTCTATGGGAATCTATATACAGTAAAATTGAAATAATCAAATCCTATGAGTTTTTAGATGTGAGTAGAAGAAATATACTTCTGTAATTTCTTCTATGAGTCCAGATGAAGGAAGTCATGTTGAATAAATGATCTACAAGGTTTTCAAAACCCTCAAAATAGGATAGCCTAGTAGCAGAACTTGTGCTATGTAAGTCGTGTTTTTTTTTTTTATAATATACTTTTCCAGCCAGTTTTTCGTGGTACCACCTATACTTCATAACTTTAAACTATGATTCTGATATCTAGTGTAAATTATGAACTCCACATGAGTGCTTAACCATGTTGTTAGTAAAGTTTAAATATTTGAAATAACATAAGTAACTGAGTTTGTGTGTAAATAGATTTGCAATTTTGATTGAATAAAAGCAAAGCCAGTTTTTGCTTCCATTTTTCAGGTTTGAATCTGGGTAGAAAAAGTAATAAATACACAATGCAATGTTAAAAAATATTACATTATTTAAATTTAAAATATTGTTTGTAAAAGCTATATAATAACGGTAATTAAATACACAACACATCAATTTGGCAGCCAAATGGTTAATGCTCTTGTTCAACAATTCATTGGTTTGAATCCTATTTACTTAAACCATAGATTTTGATGTGATTAGCTGTCATGTGCAAATGATGACAGTTGGCTAAAAAAAAAAAAAAAAATAAAACTTTTTTTTTTTAAATTTATTGAAGAATAAATAAAAATAATTTTGAAATTTCAGGAATATTACCAGCGTTTTGGAATTTTGATAGTTATTCTTTCATTGTCTGTGTAATTTATTTTATGTAAGAGAAAAATATTGAAAGCTACTGATAAATTCTTCAGTCTTGAATAAATTAGCTGTCTTGGAAATAACTGAATACTGTAAATCAAATTCTATATCTTTGTTATTCATTTAAAGTTTTTAGTAATCATAAAATAAATAAACTTCTTAAATTTGTCATCTTAAAATACTCATATTCATTACTAAATCGAAGAATGTAAAACAATTAAAAATTAATATCATTATCACTTTTTTGAAGTTAGGAAGTGCTTTTAACAAGCTTATCTGAACATTGATGTTTTCCTTGTGTATATAATTAAGAATAAGTCTGTAATTTTAGGTATTTTTTTGTGCAATCAATTGTTGGTGGCCTGATGGAGAGTGCAGAAAAAAATTCACTGTGCCTGCTTATCCTGTAGTATTAGCACATGTACACGAGTTCGGACTTATAAGATATGAGGGACCAATCGTATCTACTTACATAATATCATTCCTGGATTCTGTCTTATCTCCACTTGTGCCATTACATCATAAAGGAGAATTATTAGATCTACTTACAAAGCATGAGGTTCAGTAATTTTTATTATAACTTTAAGTGTGGTACATTATACTGAGTAATTTTTATAACTATAATGTAAATTGTTGTATAAAGTTTATTTAAAGGCTTAGTATACATTTTAACTATGTCTTCAAAGAAATACAAATCTTGTATAATATCAAAATACTGATTATATATGAAGTATAAAATTATATGAGGTAACAATTCTCCGAATCTTATGAAGAAATCATGAAAATTAGGATTAAATTTTTCTCATATATATATATATGTATGTATGTGTGTAACAGAGATTTTTTAAATAAATTTTTATTTATTTTATTATTATTATTTTTTTTATTTTTTGTAAAAAAAAAATAACCATATAGATTTTAAAAAAAAATATTTAATTTTTAAAAATACTACCTATTAACTATATTGTGATGCAGCACACCAAATTGTTCAAGCATATTCTATGCTTAATGATAAAAAAAAAAAATACTGGCATATTAAGACCTGATATGAATGTAGTGACAGTTTTTACTCTATTGTATTGTAATTTAGCTTTAAAGCATTAAGAAAAATCCTTTATATTATTTTTACAATGCAGTTTGATAAAATTCTTTATTGCATTAAGCCTTGATGTGCAGTATCTTTATTAGTTTCTGCTGTTAACATTGTGACATAGTGGTGGAAGTTGTCTCTAAAAAAGAAGAAATACCATTAGTTCAATCATTTTATAGAATACACCAGGTTGACAACGGAGTAGTTCAATTTGCTGCTGTTTCTGATAAACTAGATACTCACTTGACAAAGAACTTCATGAGAATTTGCCTTCACTATTTTTTTCTCATTCTACATATTATTCTTGGATGTCTCAAGATTGCAGAGCAATAAAGACTTCATTTGTTGTGTGAAATACAGTTATATGCTTATAAATCAAGTCATTAGCTAAATAGTCAACGCTCTGATCTTTAATTCAACTCATCATGAATTTAGCTCTCATTTCAGGTATAAATATTTATCTGAAAACTATTTTAAATTGTAAATTTCACTCAAATCAAGTCTCAGGGAAAAAAGAAAAAAAAATTTTTTTCATCAAAAAGATTTTGATTAGATGCAGAAGTTGGTTAGAAGCTGCATCTAACCAAAATCTTTTTAAATAATACTTAAAGGAAAGTAACAATTTTAAACTGACTAGATCATCACAATTGTTAAATCTTAGATTCATTTGTATGAACTACAAGTGAAAATAAGGAATATAGTCAGCTTTGTTCATCATTTTTTCAGAATGTGCTTTGACCATTGTTTCATAAAGAGATCATTGCTGTACCTCTTATTCAAATTGTAGCCAAGCTGGCAATTGGCTGATTCAAACTCTGGTTTTTCATTCAATTGATAGTGGCTTTGACTGATATGGATACTGGTAGCAATTTAGAGTCCTTATTAAACTATTGTTCATGGCCTAATTAGGTCTAAAATTTCTTACATCTTTCTTTGCTTCAATACAATTAAAATCTCATTTTCTGCAAATTGATATTCTTAAATTAAATTTAAAAAATGTTCCTTTAACTATGTAGACATTTTAAATCCATTGAAATTTATTCTCTCTGTTCTTGACCACAATTTACTCATAATTCAACTATATATTACAGTATTGGATATAGTATGAAATCAGAATTTAAATGCATTGCCATCTTTATAACATTGTATCATATCAGTACAAAATAAGTTATTTGTACTTTTGAGAATTCTACTAAATCCAAAAAATCAAAATTTGGAATTAAAATATCTGTTTTTCAAAATTTAGTATCATATTTAGACTTTTTATAATTAGTACTGTTCTCTTTGGCAACTATAATACTACCTGATTTATTCTATATAATATATAAAGATACTTTAAAAATTATTCAATTATAATGTTTAGCAAATTTTAAACGAAATTTTCTAACTAAGATAATTAACATCTTGAATTCAAAACAAGTTGTTGCTGATGAAATAAGATTTGCATTATTATTCATTAACTGTAATAAATAAAATCTTAAAAAGTACAAATTAAACCATCTACTAAAACTGAAATAATGTAAAAAAGTACTTCTTATTAATAAATTTTTCCCATGTAAAATAACAAATGGGAATAATTACAAAAAGATTGAATGAAAGCTCTATCTAATTTTATAAAAGAATTCTAATGAAAAATATACAAATGCGTTTATAAAAATAATGCAAGTCTAAGTTGATTAAAATATTCTAGTCTTTTAATTGATTTTGATAATTTTTTATAATATTTGTAAAAATTTTTATCCAAATGAATAAAATATTTGATATCTTTTAATTCCTATTGATTATAATATTTTTCCTTATTTCAATATTTTTAATTGTTTCTGTACTTAAGGTTTTATATCAAGGTTATTTCATTTAGTTTAGGTAAATTTATTGTGTTAATTTCAATTTAATTAGATTTTTAGGTTTGAAAGAATAAATGCATTTTTATTTTGTACATATACTTAGGATAAGCAAATTAATTATTTTTTGAAATTTGCTTATCCTTAGTATATGCACAGAAAATATTTTTTGCTGTAGATGTTTAATGTGATTGAGAATCTACTCAAAATTTTAGATCACAATGAAATTTATCTGGTTCTAATGTGACTTGAAAGAACTAACTCTAATGTGACAAGGAAATAAATTACATTGCAAAATGCTGCTCTCCAATTAATATATTGAGAGAGTTAATCCTATATTGCTTGGTTGTATTTATTTATTAATATTCATGCAAAGGAAAACTAAGATAAAGTATTAAAAATAAATGTTGCTATTTTAATGAAGGGGTATTTAACTTAAAAGTCTAAATGTTCAATAATTAATTAAAATTATATCATCTTATATACTAAAATACTTTAAATTGTTGATATTCTATTATTAGAAGTTAATTTCAGAAATGTTTCATTTGATTATCATATTGTCTTACTTATTTCAATAATTTCCATGTGTTCATCAAACAGCCTTTAAGGAATAGATACTTTTTAACTATATTTATTAATTATATAAAATATTTATTAATCATGAAAACACATTCCGGGCGGTTAAGCCTTTTTCGCACTTTATCACATGCTTGGTGCATTTTATCCTCTGTACAGTTCTCTATTCTTTAGTGAATATTTCTTGTCCATAACTTTGCAAATAAAAAATCTTTTGACTGTAAATGTTTTAGTATTTTTCTTCTTTTCAGGGGGTGTTAGTAGCATATTTTGAATTTAAAGATGGTTCTTATCCTAATGGTTATAAGCAATTCTATTATGCTTCATTAAACTCTTTAACAGCTGGTAACCATATTTTCTTATTAGCTTTTATTTTTTGCTTTATTATTCGTTTATTGTATTAAAATATTTCTTTCACAGACCCATACAGAAAGTTATGTTTTGCTGTTGTAACGAACAAACAAGATGCAGCAAATCTGAAGTTAATTTCAACAGTTCAACTTTTTCTTTGGAATGAAACTTTAGTAATTGATTTTTATAATTTATGATGATTTAAATGACCACTCTGTAAAGCTTAATATCTTACAATATTTTTTTTCACAGATTTATACTGAAAACAATATAAATAATTCAGAAATTTTGAAGTGGGCCTATTCTAATTTGAAACAGGTAAATATCTTAATAAAAGTATAATTTATTTATATTTGATTATCTATTCTATAAAATATTATTGTTTGTATCATTTTATAAAATGTATTTGGAATATTGCAATAATTCTACTCTCTCCTTTAAAAAATTTTCATACCAAATTTAATAATTATTTTGTAAAAATTATCTAATTTTTTAAAATATATTTATGCTAAATATTTTTTTAAAATATATTTATGTTCAAAAAAAATCATTCATCTATTTATAATACTGCTTTATAATAACAAAATATGGAGCTATTGAAAGCTATTAATTAAATTTTTGGAATGTTCCATTCTGAAAATAATATCATTTCTTACTGAAATTTTATAGTTTATTACAATTTTCTTCAATTGGACAGTGTGGACAAGTGATTTTACATTAATTGAAAATGTTTTAAGCTTTCACATGCAAAATTTCCCTCTTGTGCCTTTGTTTCATAAGTTTTGAATTAGCCTATTTATAAAATAAACTTTTTCCACATTTTTTCCCATTATTTAAATTAAAAAAACATTAGCAACTATAAAACTAATGAATACAAATCTAATTTTTAATATTCAAATTTTTTCTTCTCTTTAATGTAATTTGCATTCTTTGTTAATATGTAAGGACAACTCATTTATTTCTCAAATATCATTCATTTTGTAAGTAATGAATGATGCTGTTTTGACACACTATTCCAGTTCCAGTAGAGTGTATGCTTCAAGACTAAAAAAATTCGGTGATTTCTTTAAAATCAGTTTCTAAATTAATATATTTCTACAATTATATATTTTACTCTGCTATTAGATATATTCTAACAGTAATTAGTATTAATCTGAAAGATGCATTCCCAGTTTTTCATGTGCATATTACGAATCTCTAATTAGTTCACTATTTCATTTTAAAGAAAATTCTGGCATCCTCTTATAAGCATGAAGTGTAAAAAGTTGAACAAATTAACTCATTTTTAGCTTTTCTTTAGAACTATGATCTGCAGTATGAATTTTCTTAACGATATAAATTTTAGTGCAATAAATTTATTGATTAGTTACTGGTTTAAATTAATACTGATGTAACATTTATTTAATCATTTTTCTTATATAACATAAAATTTATATAAGATTATTTGTTACTTAGAGTTGTTTAATTAGTATTTATAATATACATATTGATGAAGTTCTATCAATATTTTATATCATAGATACTGGAATTGAATGCTCTTTATCTAATGTCTCACAAGTATATTTTTGGGTATACATGTAATGAAACTCTGCTCCCTAATTTTTCTTTATTTACATTCAGTGGATTTACTTTCCTTTGAAAACTTAAAACCAAATGTGAATTTATGTTTAGTTTATAATTATTAGAAAAATTTCTAGTATGAAATGCAAATATTTATTTGTAATGATTGTAGTAATTGAAAATTTTTCTCATTATTTTAGCACTTTTACTTTATACTTATAGGTAGCTAAATGGATATCCCCACCAGGAGTGAAAAGCACAGTTTTAGCAGAAAATATAGAAAATAATCCTACTGTAATTCTATTCACACCAAGAAATTTATTATTAGATTATTCTCCTTACTATAATCTTGTAAGTATCATAGATTAAATTTCTTTTTATTGCTAAAGAAAAATTCATAAGTCTAAATTATACCTTTGATTATTCATTTAAAATTTGATTTGATTTTTGTGAAAATTACTGCCACAAGGTTCAATCTAATATTGGACAAATCTATTCTGTGCAATGTTTGAAACTAAAAGTAATTATTTAAAAATTTAAATAAAAAGAAACATTTAATATATTATGTGTGAATAAGATTTTTATTATATATAATTGTATTGATTATTTTAATATGAGTCTTACATTTTCCTTTGTTGAAATATGTAGAAAAATATACTAAAAATCTTTCTATACATTTTTAAAAGGTATATTGAATTTTTTTCATTTTTTTCTTTGTAGTTCAAAGAAATAGCTCTTGATTACAATAACTGTGATAAAACTGGTTTTGTGGATTCCTTGATTCACAGAATGGTACTTCAAAGACATATTATGCAAGAAGATTTCTCCAAATTAATAAAAAAGTGTCACAAGACTGACCCTAAAACTCATCCTAATGTGTGCCGTCGACGCTCTGATCTTTGTGATTTGACATGTTGTCAAACTGCAAGTTTTAAATTGAAGTTTAATTCAACCTGCTCTTGTAGAGTTTGCTTGCATCATATTGTTGAGAATATTGAAGAAATGAAACTCTCTGAATGTGAAAACACTCTACATCTTATCTTAAAGAACTTCAATATTAAAGAACTTGGTACATTCAAGCAGTGTAGGGATATTGAAGTTTCATTTCCAGTTAAATTCGGTCAGTATAAGCAGCTGAGTTTCCATTGTGAAAAAGAATCCAAAGATGCTATGAAAGTTTCTAGAAAACAAATTACTGAGAAAGAAATAGCTGAGCTGAAAGACGATTTAATCTTAACAATGATCCAAAACACCGAGAAAAGACTTTGCCATCGCTTGAGATATGCCTTAAATTATTCTGAACTTAATTTTCCACAATTTCCTGCCTCTCCTGATAGCAGCTCTTGGCTTAGTAATTTTACTGGTCTTGGTTGCCGTACTAACCGATCATTAAATTTCATTGCTATGGATACTATGCTTTTTCACAAATTTGCAGAAAATTTGGGTATTGATGTATCTAATAATTTTCATCAAACAACTGCTGTTATTGTTGAAACAATGGTAATATTATGTTAATTCTTATATTTATGTAAATTAAGCTTATTTTATTTAAAGATTCTGAAAAGTACCATGTTTTCCTGTATATAATCTGCAACAACATATTATCCGTAAGCCTCTTTTTTTTTTTTTTTTTTTTTTTTTTTTTAAGCAAAAGAAAAAAGTGTCACATTATCTGCAGTGGTGTATAGACCGCAGCAATTTTTCTGGCAAATAATTGAAATCTTACACTGTTGATAATCTGGTGGCAAATAAAATAAGAAATATGCATTATAATAAATTCTGCAGAAAAAAATATTTATAATGATAAAGATCTGTTTGAATCCACCTCAACGCAAAGTATGATTAACTGAGATAAAAGCATGCCATTGATCAATATCTGAAAAAATTCTATTAAAACTTGAGGATTTTTAGATTTTAATAACTTTTAAAACGAGGTAAGACACATTTTAAAAATAAACTATGTTTGTTTCATTGATAGTTAAATGAAAGAAATGGATTATTTTCTAATTGTGCATGGAATACTTTTTTTCTTTTGTACCGCACATGCTTTTTCATCTTACATTGCACGTTCGTTGACATTTTTTCCATTTGCCTTCCCTATAGCTTTCAGTTTAAAATTTTCTCTGTAACTTAATAATTTTCACTTCACTATGACTATATACAAATTTGAATGTTTTCAGAGAAAAACAGTTCAGGTCAAGAACGAATGCGAAATGACATCAGTGAATTGTAACTTTAGTATTGTTCAGAGGAACTGAATTCGTTCTTGAATGTAATTTGACAGTACTGATTATTATGAAAATAGGTTAACTGAGTAGTATCACCTTCTATTATTTATTTCATGAAACATAAATGACATTTCTTTTGTAATTTACTGCAAGTTTTCTGATGAAAAATATTTTTTTATCAGATTATCCACGGCTGTGTATAATATGCACAAAGAAATTTGGAACTTTTTTAATATGTAATCTTCAGATTATATATAGGGAAATACAGTTTCTTCTATGCTGCTTATGTAAATTAATTTAAACTTTTCTGGAAAATTAAGATTTAATAAATGTTTGCCATAAATTTAGTAAAAATATAAATGCATTTAATTTTACCTTTTTATTTTTCATCTTTGAAACTTTAATTAAAATGATGAATTAAATTAGCTGTAAAAGGATTGCACAATGTTCCTTCTTTTCCCTTTTCTGCTGGTTTGTATATTTAGAAATTTCAGTCAAAAGTATAAACTATTATGAATTCAAATCAAAATATTTTGTCTAGCTGATGTTTCTTTTACCATAGATTTCTCCTTATTAACAATATAACTCTTTATTATGCAGTTTCAGAATTTATTGCTTTTTAAAAAAATTTCAATGCATTCTTCATCTATGTTCTTTCTAATTATAAATATTTAATTAAAATTCAAGAAAATCTAATCATAATAATTATAGTTTTTGTATTCACAATACAAAGTCTACAAGTTTTGAAAATACTTACATAAAATATGAAATATTTTTATTCCAATATCTACAATGATTTGCATGCATACCGATATTTTAAACCATAAAATTATTTTTTGTGTTTCAAATTTTAATTAAAACTCTATGAAAAGTGATATTAATAATTAATATTTCTGTCAAAATATTAAAGTTTGAGAGTCAAAAGTAAAATTTGTTGAAAGAAAAATTCTATTTTCTAAAATTATTTTCTATTGATCCTAAAGAATATATGTAACATGATTTGTGATTAAAGTTATAAAAATTTGTGCGCATTTTAATTTTGATAATGTAAATGGCAAGTTAAAATTATAGGATTAAGAACTTGTTATTGAAGCCATTTTTTTTAAATTCATAGTTTTAAATCTGGGCATTTTTATCTTATAGTTGATTAGATTTACAAGTACAAAACCATTATAACTCGAAAGTTTTCAAAAAAAATTTATCTATAATATTGTAATATCCACTAAAATAATTTCTTTTGCATTTTTATTTAAAGTTTTCAGTTATTTTCATTTCATCATAATTTTAGTTACTGAACATTAATTTTGAAAAGATACATGTAATTCTTTGTCATATTGATATATGTATGTATTTTAGTTTGGTTTGTCTCATAGAATTTAAATTGACTATTTTAAAATAATACCTATTTAAGACTGTCATTCATTATTCTTAGGAAAAAATTTTAAAAATGATATCTTGAAAGAAACAAGGAAATCTTACTAAGAAATAAAAGGCAGAATGAGAATTAATGAAAAACCTTAAGAGTCACCTGTAAAAATATTCTTTACTTTTTAGATTTTTAATTTTTTTATTTACTACAAAATATTTTTCAGTCATTTCATACTATAGATATCTTCTTCTCATTCAAAATTCTGATTTATATTATTCATTTCACTTTTCATGTTTACCAGCAATATATAATATTAATCCCCTGCTTTGTAAAAAATTACTTTTTGTTTTCATTTCAAAATTATACTAAGAACTGGAATAGTTTTTGAACAAATTGGTCTTTAACTTTAATATTTAATTCAATGCACTATATAATTACATTGTTTTTTAAAATTGTACAAAATTCTGTATATTATAATAAGCCTTTTTTTGGGAGGGGTGGCGGTGTAAAGTTATTTCTAATGATTGCTGACAGAAATTCAATAGCTTATTAAAATAAGAGTTTATATTCAAGAAATATTATGCAACACAAAATAAATTATATCGGGAGTTTTACTATAAATCTAACACTGTAAACTATAAATTGTAATTTGTTGTAATAATTCAAATGTTTTATAAAAAAAACAAGTTAAATCCATTTTTATTATAATTATGATTCATAATTTTTATTATGATTTATAATTTGTTTCATTAATTTACAAAATAATTTATTTACAGCAAGAATCGCAGTATAATTTAAAAGGGTTGGTAAACAAGAAAACATTAAGTAAGTGTTTGAAAGCAACATATCAAAATAATTTACATACTGTTGAAGATAGTAATAAAATGAATTTTTTTAGTTGAATTCATAAAAAATTATACCAGTGGGAGTTTAAATCGTCATCTAAGGATGCCTGTTCGAAAAATAAAACACTGTGGTAAAGATGAGGATTCCAACATTTGTGTGGAAGAAGTTACTACCGAAACTTTTTTTGATGTTGTTATGGATGATCAAGTAAATCTTTTTTAACGATTTCCTAATTCTAAATTAGTTAATATGTCTACATATTTTATAATAAAAATAATTGCATTTTGTTTACTATATAATTTATACAGATATTTAATAGTAAATAGGAAAGCTAATTAACTGTAAGATTAATTAGCTTTTTAGAAAATAATCTTACAGTTATACAGATTTCTATTAGTTAAAATTAATCAAGACACAGAATTAAACACTATATATATAGAAGAAAGAAATTTTAATTCATTTAGTCTGGAGAGACTAACAAAGTTTTCCATAAAATTAAATAATTATAAAGTTTTTTTATTGAATTAAGATTCAAATAATAAATCATACAAATGTTTGAGTTGTCATATTTTTCCTTGCATCTTATTATGAAATTATTCATTTGATTAATTCAAAATAAATAATCAAACTGTTGGAGCATAAATATTTTACATGTTTAAACACAATTTTGTACTGTGCAGTATTTACTCATTTAAAAGATAATAATAAAAATGTGGATAAAAATTAATTGGGTTGCAAATGAGCAAGAATTCTTTGTCATGCAGAAATCTAAAAATATATATATTATCTTTTTTAGTGTTCATATTTTTCTTACTTTAGTTTGCTATTACTCATAATTTGATTTAAATACTTTGAATTGATTAAGAAATTAATGAAAATCATGATGGTTCTGTTCTTTAAAAAAATCTGATAGAATTTTTAATAAGAAACAATTATCAAAACTTTTTATAAATTGTTAATTTATCTTATAAATTTAAAGTTTAATATAAAACATTATTCTTTGTATTTATTTATAGCAAAATATAAAAGTGCATGTCATAATGAAATAAAAATGTTCATTGCATATAATAATCAATATTTATTCTTAATTAGGATGTTATGCTTTATTATTATGCTCCATGGTGTGGTCCATGCAAATCCATATCTCATATTTATCTTAGTGTTGCTGATTATTTTTCTAATATTGAAGGAATTAAGTTTGCCAGGTAAGTTACTTAACTTTCTGTCTTGTATGTTGGTACTATATTATCTTTACTTTCCTCCTGTTTAAGTTAACCAAGTGTTTGCTTATAAATTATAATAATTTTGTTACAAACAATTGAAGTTAATGTATATTTTATATATATGATTTTGTCATACAATGTCATTCATGTGTTCAAATAAGGAAAATATCATTTTCTTTGATTATATAATCATTGAGCTTGTTATGTAGTTTGCAAAATGGTATATATTCTAAATAACTATTTCTACTGTTCTTTACTGAGATTCATATAACTGTTAAAAATGCTGAATATATATAAAGATTTTACCTTTCAAAATTACTTGCTAAAATAATTAAATTTTATCAAGAAACCATATTTCTCATTTATATGTTTAGGTTAACTTAAATTCATAATTTTAAAATATAAATTGAAAATTAAAATTCTTTGAATATTTTTTACAGTGATTGTAAAAGGTTTGAATAGTTTAAATTACTTTTTAAAATTTATGATATTTTATTAATTTTTTTAGAATTTAATCACTTGTTGAGCTAAACTATAGTGAAATTATTTAATTACTAAGCTCAATTCAAGTTTCAGTAAAACTAAACTTTTGGTAATAATTCAAATTACCTAAAGAAATCAATTTGTAAGAGAAAATTGACTCTTACCTTACTCCTCCTGGATTTTAGACTCAGAAATATTCCATCTACAATCTTTATAAATGATCAAAAAAAAAATTCTTCGATCAATTCATGATAAATAGATTAATATAGATCCAATATCTATATCAATCTATTATTATGAAAAATTATAGGAGGACAGATATATTTACAAGATTTAATTTTGGTGCACATACATCTATATTCTTTATGGATCAAATCGTAGTAGCATTTTATTTACTTTTTATTTTTTTTTATTTTTGCATGGAAGCATAGGATTTTAACCTGACGTCATAAATGCTTAGTTGGCAAAGAGGGTTACATTATTTTTTTATGGTTGCCAAGATTTCCAAATGTATTATTTTTTCTTTTCCTTTTTTCAATTTTTCTTTTTTTTCTTTGTATTAGTATCTTTATGAAGTCCAATAGTTTCTCTTGCCATTGGAAATATAAAAAGTTGCAAAATTTTATCATGGAATAAAAGGAAATTTTTTGGTCATTAAGTTACTAATATTATGATTATATTGTATATAATAGTAAGAATGAAAAAAATTGTTTGAAAATAAACGCTGAATTTCAATTTATTTTCTGCCCTTAAATTATTTCATTGTCATTATTGTATAAGAGAAAGTAATAATAATGTAATTGATTGTTCAAGTAAAAAAGATCAAAAGGGTGATAAATTTTGTAGATTTTTAGGTATAAATGTTAAACATTATTCATAATTATGGTATCTTAAATTGGGTAGTAGGAAGTTGATTGATTTAATTGATTCACATATTTTATTTTTATGTAGCTATTAGTTTAAAGATTTTCTATGCTTATAGTACATGCATAATTCCTTTGAATTATATATTTTAGTATGAACCACTAAAATATATAATTCAAATTATATTATTTTTACAAATATAATTTAAAATATATTAAACAAATATATAATTTTTACTATAAAGCAGTTATAAGTATTCATATGATTCTTTTAACGTACTTTTTAATGGCATTTGAGTATTAACATTTTTCTAAACATTTCATTAATATTTTACTTTATTTCCAAATTGATAAGTTGTTTTATTGTGAATGATTCAGACATTAATTATATTTAATGATAAAGTGTAAAATTTTAATACTTTTTCAATTGAATAATAACGATTTTTTTTTATTTAAAGGGGAAAAAATCTTTGTTTTAACTGCTGTAATACATTTAAAATTTGGAACAGTTGCGATAAGTAAAGTTACTAAATGTATTTTTGCTGTAAAAGACAATCTCAATATTGCAGCAATATATAAAGTTTTCATCTTACTTATGTATAAGGGTTTAAGTAAATAATTTTAAAGATTTATAAATGAACCATTTTTACTGTTAATTCTTAAGAAAACTAAAAGATTCCAAAAACATTTTATTTTTTAAACAAGGGAAATTAAATATTTTAACATAAGTATTTATACGGTAAGTCATTTCTGTAAGGTTAACACTTTGCATTAAAATAATATTTAACTTAACTATTAAAATTTTCAAACATAAGGCAGTATATAAACTTTTAAATGCAAATTATTATTTTTTTATTAATGTTTAATGTTTTAAGTTTATGTTTAGATTACTTATATATAAATGCAAAATTTATGATGACTTAAAAATTTTCTTTTACTTGTGCATTTAAATTTAATTGTTATATAAATTTTATGCAAGCTCTTTTGCTGCATCATTATTAAAGGTAAAAGGGTTTTAATTAGAGAAAATTGAGGTCTAATATAATGGAGTTAGAAAAACTGTGTATTGAAAATGGACTTAGCAGTGGGGGGAAAAGGGAGAGTTTAGCAGTTGAAAGTTTTAAAATTAAATTGTAATTCTGATAAAAGAGGATTAATAAATTCATATGAAATATTGTAAACAGTAAAAGATGTGTTTTAATAGACAGCAGCAAGAATCTTCAAATCTATCAGTTTGAGGCACCATTTGTTATATATGTAAAGTTATTATCACAGGATTTGATTGGGATGTAGAACTGTTAGAACTTTCCTCGAAATATGATCACTAGGAATAAGAAAACTGGAAAATTGACTTCACGATTCTTAGAGTTTTTCTTTGTTGTAACTATGAGCAAGCTGAAGTACTTATATTTTGCATACTGCATCAAGTGTTTTTAACTTTCTTAAATCAGTGTAGAAACTATAGACTGTCTTTTGTAATGTTTTGAATTGGGTATTTAAGGGAAAATGGTAATCAGGCCCATCTTGACTTCAGAAGACTTATGAGAGTTGGTCTAAAAAATTGCCTAGATAGTTAACAAAAGTAAACAGTAAGGATATGCTGATAGAGAAAAGGAAGGATTTGGTTCAGAGTAGTTCATTTAGAGTTATTCTAGCAACTTTTAAATAAATTTGCAGTTTCAATTAAGTTACAGTGAGTTATTATGTGGAGTTTAAGGTTGCCCAAAATGTGAGAGGTAATAGGATTCTGACCTCTTTCTTTGAAGCAAGGGAATTAAAAGAAACATCTGATATTGTAATTAAATCAGTTCTAAGAACTAACTATAGAAATGAAATGGCTACTTTAAAGAAAGGGAGTGCTAAAAAAAATCCCTTTAATTTCTTTAAATTCGTTCTTGGACAACTGTTGGTTACTGTGTGTAGGAGACTTTTAGCAATGCTGCACACACAACTGATCAGAAACTGTAAAACATCAGCTAATATTGACTAAGAATCATCCTAAGCATCCTAACCATCAAGAATAAGAATTTCAAAATTGTTAGTGAAATGTTATCATTCTGGTTATATGCATAGAGGAGTCAACTTGTCAACTCTGCAATGAAATTATTAATGTTACATTATGGAAGCAGAAAGCATGTTATAAAAGAAATCTCAGATTTTACTTTGAATTTTCAGAACAACTAAGGACAAGCTTTCTTTAGAAGAGAATCTAGAAAAGCAGTTTTAAAATATATAAGGGACCTTAAAATACATATTCACTAGCCCGTTTTTGATGACTTCTAGAGAGGCTAAAGGAATCAAGTCATTTAAAATATAAGTTTGTGTGTTTGTATACTTTGCAATGAAAGCTGTCTATTTAGTGCTTATTGGTGATCTAAGTGCTCAAACATGTATTACAGTGCTGAAAAGATTCAGTGCACAATGAGATAAGCCAGTTTAAATATTCAGTGATTGCAGAAGGAATTTTATTTCTGCAAAAAAGCTTGCACATTGGAGATCCTTGGTACTCGATCAATGACTGTGTTAAGTGGGCAATAAATGTCTTGTCAGCTTCTCATTTTGGCTTTCTTCGGAAAGCTGCCATTAAATAAGTGAAGTTTCACATGATATCTGTTATATGTTTACTGATCCTTTCACAAAAAGATTGTAACAGTTCTTTGTTTGTATCATTTAGTTCTTGCTTCTGGTCCAACCAATTTTTTTACCATTACAACAGGTCACATTATTGTTTCCTCAAATAAATCAGAGTCAAAGTGTTCCTGAATCTTATTTTATGAATGAGAAAATTCCTATATATAAACCGAAATTAATTTACGCAGATTTTTTAATCATTTTGGAAATCATGGTCAAGATTACTTGACTTAGCTTCAAGTGTGCAATGTGGAAATTTTACAGTGCTTATTTACATGCAAATGATTTAAGATTAATTAAATATGCTAACTTGCTACCACCTAAATGAAATGTAGCAAGATTTATTCACATATATGAAGGAAGTGACAATAGAAGCTATAGTGGCCTGGTTGCTTAGGGCATTCTCTTTTTGGGAAAATAGAACATTTGGGTCTTGACTGAACCAAAGATTCATCATGTTGCATAAACACAGATGAAGCATGTTAAATAGATTGTTATTGCAACTATACCTCTGAAGATGGTTGGTCAAGTATTTGGTAATATTCAACTTTGTCTTTTCTAAATTATGAAGAATTTTACTCTGCTACTTCCATCTAATTGGTTGGACTCAACTCTTGGCTTAGTACAGGGAAGTATGCTGGTGCAACTGCAATAGAATAATAGCATAGGGAACTTAAAAACTGTCTCAAATGAAGTAAAGAGCCCAATTTATAAACTGGTGAAACTTCCTATGGATGATTGATTTACATGTTTCCTTTATTTCATATTTTTTTATATTTACAATTGGTTTTGTTTTAATTTTTCTTTAAATTAATGGCATTTTTATTATTTGATAAATGTTTTACTTTTAGAAAAATAAAACATCTTTCTTAGTATTATATGTATGTACATTGAATGAGTGTTTGTTGTGTTTTGAAATAATGTCCTGCAATGGCATACATTATTTTGTGCATTATATGGGATGCAGCATTCTGATTAAGTAAGTATGTGTAAACTGGACTTAAGGTCTTTTTGTTTACATGCATCTGATTTCAAGGATTCATATTTTGTGTTTATTAAATTCAATTGTTTTTATGTAATTAATTAATAAATAAATTCATTTCTATTTTAAAATGAATAAAATTATTTTTTATTTAAAGTTGACATTCTCAAACGATTTCAGAATAAATGGTGAAGAAAATGATTTGCCTTGGGAGTATACTGTTGACAAATATCCTACTATAATATTTTTTCCTGCAAAGAGGTACTTAAAATTTATGACGTTTGCTATTATAATTTCAGTAATAAAATTATATGAGTATATAACAGATTATTTGTAATAACTAATATACTGCTGAAGAAATGGAAATTTTCCATTTCCTTTGTAAGCAAAGAAAAAAATGGAAGTTTTAATTATGTAAAAACAGCTTTTATTTTGAAACTTGATTGAATAAGTGTTAAAATTTATTAAATTTTAAAATATAAGTCTTTATATAAATACTCCAAATATTTAGCTAAAAAATAAACATTTGATAAATAAGTTCCATACATAAATATGTAATATATAAAAATAATTTTAAAAAAATGTTTTTACATCAATTTGCTTATTAAACAATTTATAGCTTTAATGCTTGAATATAGATAAAGTTTATATTAATATATTTGAATCTTAGGAAAACTAGTATTTGTATTCCAATATTAAAAAGTATATTTCATTTGAAATTTTTATAGGAAATCAGACAGTGTGGAATTCCCAACTCATTTGATGATCACTCTGACAAATCTTTTACATTTTGTTTTGGTACATTCCCAGCCAAAAGTTCGTTGGCTGGTTTCTATGGAGATGTGTAATCAAGATTGCATTACCCACAATCTTATTATGTCTTCTAAGGAACAGAGACTACTTTTTCGAGAACTCAGATTTCTTATTAATGATTTACATTTTGCTCAAAAAATAATTTATGGATCAAAGAAGGTTAAGAACTTTATATCGGATACTGAAAATAAACAACCTGATACAAATTATCTAAAAACTGTGTATTTGCCTAGTGTAATTCAGAGGATTCGTAAAAAACAATGGCAAATACATCAAGCTATTCAACTGCAAGGAATCCTAAGGAAAAAAAGAGATAATTATCAAAAGAATAAACAAGTATTTAATAAGTCAGATGTGTCTGTAAATAAACTAAAGAAACAGATAAATTCAGATAATTTGGATTTCAGAGAAAAAAAGGTTAAAGATGAATTATGATGATTTAATTATGTTATTAGTTAAGTTTTTAAAATTGTAGGTTTTTAGTAATTATTTATGAGAAACTTAGATTTGGTTCTGTTTGATGGAAGATACTTTTATCTGAAATTTTTATCCAAACGATTATGTTTAAATGTCAGCTATTATTGGATTCATTTAAATATTTTAGGTATGATACTAATTCTTTTGTTATATATATAATTTATTTTCTTATATAAATTTTTATTTGTATAGAATTAATTATAACTTTGTAAAGATCATAAATAGGGCTTGTTATAAATGCATTTAGTTTCTGAAAATGATCTTGAGGAATTTCAGCCATTCTCCATAATTATTTTGTAAGTGTGACTACTGGGTCTCATTCACACCCACACATTGGCTGTTCCTCCAAATCTCAAACATCTTAATATTCATTTCTTGTTTATTATCTGTTTACAATTATTGTGAGTATTTATACCAAGGTGATGAATGATTGGTAGAAAAGAATCTTGCAACCACAATGTCAAATAACTTATTTTTTTCATTAATAATACAGATTGTCTTAAGCTGTTTCTCTTTGTATAATAGAATCATCAACAGTCTGACAGATTTTGCTGACTTGTGTGCTTAAATGTATATCTACTTTGTATACATTAAGTTATCACAGTTTAATGCTGATTTTATTTTATTAAAGGGACTATATTTTACATTCTGTGTAGTTAATAATGTGTAGACTTTGAATATTGCAACATCTGCTACTCATCTTAGTCATTCATCTTTTTCGCATATGTACTCACAACAAATGCTCATAAATGAGTTGGAAACTTTGGAAGATAATCATTCTTCATCTTCCAGCCATTATGATCTGCTCATTATCAAAATTAATTTGATCTGCAACCTTTTTTGTTATTCTCACACATGATCAAAAAAATGTGTTTCATGTTCTCCATGACAATTTATATACTATTCTTTTTGGATTATGTGCCTTCCATGTCATCTAGAGGGCTTAATATCATAGTATATGACTGTCTAATAATTAAAATATTTTCTCTTTGATTTGCATATGGAAATTATATATATATATATATATATATATATACACACAAAATACATTGTCAAGAAAAGTTGCAAATTCAAGTGTCCTCCACACCTCAATCTGAAGAATATTGTTATTATTAATTTATCCAATTTCAAAATTTAACATGCATTTTTACTGTTTTATACATTAAACTGCTTTTTATTTTCAACTATTTTAATTTTGTTTGCTATTAAATTTTTAAGTAATGTTATATAACTCAATAGAATAACTCCGAAATCAATGATAATGATCTTATTTATGCACATAATATTAATGATTGTGTTATTTCTTTTTATAGTATACATTTATGTCATAAAGAACTATGAAAATTTTTTTAATGGTAATGAAAAAAATATTGACATCTAATACGAGTACTGAAGATTTGTTATAGAAATTTTGCTATTTAATCACATTGAAAAATTGGTTTCATATGTATCAGATATAAATTCATTAATAAAGTTAAGAAATAAAAGAATTTGACGAAATAAGTTTTTAGAAACTTATCTTAAATTCTCTCAATAATTTATTTTAAACATTAAAACCAGTTTGTAAAATATTGCATGTTTTTATTATTTTGACATACCTAATATATTTAAGTGATCCTAAAGAGCTAACTGCCATAGTAATTACTTATAAATATGTACAGGACTTATGTTCCATTTGTAGAAAAATTTTTATTGCTGATATAAAAATTGTAAGAATAATTAAGATATTTTTGTGATAAAATTCTTTGTAATTATGAATGTAATTTTTTAATCAATATTCATACAGTTTAATTTTGGAAATAAGAAATCATTGTTAAAAAATATATAAATTAACAAGAATTTGAAGTATAAATTGTCATCAACTGAAGTATTATTGAAAAAGTATTTGCTTTGAATAAAATCAATATTCACAATTGTGTAAATATTATTTAGTGTATATTTGAATGAATGTACTGAAATCTCATATATTGCACTCGAACATGTTATTAAATAGGTACTACATATTATCTTATCAACCATTTCTGGAGGAAAATATTTTGCCAAGTATTATGATTTATCTCCATGCGTTGAAATTTATTGACAGCACTGCCTGAGTTATTTCATAAGCTCAGGTTTTCTATCTTATTTTCAGTGCATTCAAGCTACAAATGTATGGTATTGCTTTCTATAATCATGGAAGTATAAATTAGAATATGAATTTAAGCATTTTTATCTCATTGATTCAATGAAGATACAATATTGTAATTGCTCTAACTTTTTCCTTACGTTTTGAGAGGATTCCGTATTTTTAGTCTTTTAATGTAATGAAATAGAGCTATGTTTGGAATTTAAGTAACCTATTATTTTGCTTTGAGGACAGCAGCACATCAACTGGGAATAGAATTAAAGTTTTCGTTTTGAATTGGGGTTGGGAGTAGTGACAAACCTGGGGATTTTTGCCCATTGTGATTTGAAATCCTGTAGTTCTACCTTTAAAAATTGTTATGTGATCTGACTTCCTGCTATATATCCCCAAAGATATTCAGTTGGATTAATTTTAAATGACTGAATTGGTTAGTCTGAAATGTGTTTCATTATTTGTAAACCAAATTTTTCACTATTTTAGAAATGCATTTTAGATTTTAATCCTACTGAAACTATTGCACATAATTCAGTGAGATTCTGTTGTTTTATGGTATTCTTACTCACTCTGAGTTCCTTTTCAGTGCATATCTACTTGCACATTTATGTAGTGTTTTTTTAATCAGTGACTAGTTTTCTTTAGATTAATATATCTAACATTGAGTATTTTTTTTAAAACTCCTTCTCTAGGAAAATTGAACACATGTTTTGTCATCAATCAGTTGCTTTACTTTGTTAGCCTACAGTTAGTTTTAGATTAACAAATTTGCTGACGATAGCAGAAAAGGAAGTTTTTATCCCTTTTCTTTATGGATAAGTGATCAAAAGCATTGTATTTTTCATCTTTTTTATTATTATTATTATTTGTCTGTTCTATATTACATTTTGTGAATATTTTGCTTTATCTGTCTAAAGGATAAGTACCAATAGTTAATTGTTTTAACTATTAATATATATATTTTATTATTAATATTTTTCTATAATAATTGAAAGCTTACTTAAATTTTACTTGCTCCTATTGCATGTTTAAGCAATATTTATCCAAACCCTTTATTCAGAAAATTCTTCTGTAAGTATATTTTTTATTAGATGAGTGATCCAACAAAAATTCTCTTATTGGAGAAGTGAGATTTTACCACCATTTGTTAAAATCCACTATAATTTAGTAATTGTGATATTCAAGCATTTTTGTGACTAAATGAATGAAACAATAAATTTTGGTGACTACATAAATTGCTAATTCATTTACTTACCAATCGACATTTAATTATATATATATATATATATATATATATATATATATATATATATATATATATATATATATATATATATATATATATATATATATAAATTTTCATATATTGTAATGAGATCAATAAATTTCCTAGTCTTCATATTTATTTGCTTAATGTAAGACTTATCATTTAATAGGGATTCAGTCCATTAATGTATATTCTTTATAATATTAAACTGGTAGATGTATCATAGCATATAAAAATGACATGCATCTATAAAAGTACTACTTTGATCATTGAAAAGTTTATTTACTCTTAGTATAAAGTTTATTTTAGTTTTCTTGGTCTGGGTTATCTCAAAAATTTTAAAATATCTGAAATAGTACATTTTTTGTCATTATTGAGCAACTTATTACAATATATATATATATATATATATATATTACATCATTTCAAAAAAGATTTTGTCTTCTATTTTGGAAACTGCTGACTCAGTTTAGTTATTGTTCATATGAAACTAAACCCAAAAATGAAAAATTTGTCTGATAATTATTAATATATTTTACCTTCAAATTTTTTGTTAAATAATAATTCTTTTAATGATGATTATAATTATTTTTTTCTTTCAGACAAGCATTCATAAATTACTGTTTCGTTTTACGAAATCAAAATAATTTCTTTGTTAATGATATCTAGTTAATAAGAATAAAATAAGATGATGAACTTTGTGCTGCTACCATTAAGTCATAATAGACTTTCTTTGTGAAATTTCATAACTGAGTCGAACTTTGCAAAACAATTTCATTAATTTTAATAAACTTATGCTGTCGTTTTGCTACAGCACAGCAGATGAGCTGCGAAAGTTTAACTTCTAGCTACCAAGAATTTTTTTAATCTCAATACATTTTTTTTCCAATGCAACTGGCGAAAACGAACACAGTTCTATCGCCAGATGTGGATGCAGAGAGAACAAAGAATGATAGGAACGTATATACAAAGTTCAGGGCGCAAGTCTGAAGAGCAGCTTCCTCGCCTCCCAATAACGGGAGTAGATGGAGTCTTCCTTCAGCGCAGGACATAGAGGGAAATGGTCTGAAGTCATCACCTGACCCCCGCTGCAAAAGGGACAAGTAGAGTTACCTACAATTTTGAGTTTGTGGAGATGTGCATCTGCATAGTGGCCATGGGAAAGCAGCAACAGCTTTATACCTAGGATAGTCCGGGAGGTTACGGATGGCCGAGTTCCAAATTTTGTTCTTTGTTACACTTCTTCTATATATTATATAAATTGGAAGTATAGGATTTCTTTACAGCTATGTTAATTTTTGTGACGTTTGATCTGTAGCAAACATCCTCACAGGGATTCTTCATGATAGTGCATCCTTTCTTTGCTAGGCTGTCTGAGGCTTCATTTCCAGGGATGCCATAGTGTGAAGGTATCCATTGTAGGACTACCGTTTTACCTCTTTCCTGGAGACCCCAAAAAAGGGATCGGCACTGTTGAATAGTAGCAGAACCAGGAGCTTCGTAGAGCAGTTAGCAATTACTAGGATTGCCTCCTGTGAGTCGCAGAATATCGCAGCCCGATTAAATGAGAGGTGGTAGTACATTAAGGTTCAGTAAAGTCATTCGTATTGCTGCAACTTCTCCATCAAATGCAGTATATGTGGGACCAAGAGACGAGTAATGTGAAAAGTATTCTGAATGAATGCCGGTTCCCGCGTTCCCGTAGGCATCTAACTTCGAGCCATCTGTATACACATGTATCCATTCATTTATCAAGAAACGGGAGGGGATTGTTTCCATACCTGCGCCTAGTAAGGCCTCATTACAGTCCCGTGCTTTTGAAAGAGGTTGTAGTAGATCAAGGAAATAAAGAATCTCAATAAATTTTCCTTATACATTTGATCATGTTTTTTCATTTTCATTCGTGTCTTGGGTTCGGGAATCAATTGTTTTATTTTTCTAATTTTTTTCAAATCTCTTTCCATTTCAATAAATTTTTCTAATATTCTTACACTATGAAAGGCTTTAGATACTTTTATCTAATTATTAAAGCCCCTTATCAGACCAATACTGTCAATCAAGGAAGGTATTTGTAACAGAAACAAAAATGGGAATTTGTAGTTATAAAATATAGTCACCATGTATGGGAGAACTAATCCTCCGTTTCCCATTTTTCAATTGTAATATTTTTGTTACAAAATTTTCGTCCATTATTACTTTTCAAATGCGTTAAATCTTTCTTTTGAATTGGCCACATTTCAAACAATATCATTCTCACTTTGTCGCTAAGAGTTGGCTACTTTGCAGGATCTACGAAATCAATATGAAGAAAGGAATTTTCATTTATGCGAATTTCATCCATTGAATTATTTGTATAATCTTTAACTTCCGATTCATTTAATTCCATGCTTGGATTATTATCATTCTCTTTGTTTCGAGTTTCATCAATATTTTCAATAAATTTATCCAATACATTTGACTTTCTTTGGGTGGATGATGTATCTTCTTTTATGATCGATTCTGTTGCTGGTTCAATATTAACATCATTTATGTATGAAGTAGTCTTCATCTTTCAGAAATGAACTGCGAGATGCAACTGCATGTGCCTGTTTCTGAAAAATTGCAACTATCTCTGTTTTGCTGTTAAACTTCTGAGCACTGGATGCTCTCTTTATTACCATGTTACCAAAATTTCATATTGACATTTAAATTTAAAAGTTCAATTCTAATATTTAATAATACTTATCTTAAATCTTAATTTTTTTTTTTAAATTGAAAACATTTGCTGAAATATTGAATAAAGAGGGAAATAATGAAGCTGATGAAAACTATAAAAAAAAATCATAACGTTTTCAATCATTTGGTGAATAATTGATGTTTTAAAAATGAATATTATATTAAAGGATGATTCGACAGTTTTACACCATTGTAGAATTCCTTTTTCGAAACAATCGATCAACAAATTGACGTATTGTTACATAAGATAAAGAAATCCTCAAGTTCTCTGAATGTGATTCCCCAATTATTTTACTTAAAATACAAGGTTTATGTGTGGATTTTAGGCAAATAAGGTGATTAAAAACTCGTTTCCTATGACTTAGATAAAAAGAGGTTTTAGATCATTGGAGGAAAGTGAGGGTTTTTACGAAGTAAAACTTAAAGAATGGATTCTTTAATGTCCCTTGGAGAAAAAGAGTTCTAAATATTTGTCATTTATGAGTCATGTATGTCTGAATGAGTTTTTGAAAGTTCCATTTGGTTTGTGTACATCGCCCAATGTATTTCAATGATTTATATACAATGTGTTTAGGGATTTAATGAGGTATAGTACCTTTGTAGTTTATATTGATGCTTTTATTGTGCCTGCCTGTGATAAAAAGGAAGGTTTGGAAAAATTAAAATGTATTTTGGCTGTAACTAAAGAATACGGGTTGGGGATTAATTTTTAAAAAGATATCAATTTCTTAAAAGAAAACTATAATTTCTTTGATATATTATTGAGGATATGGGGTTATATATTATGCTATATTCACCTCTCACCTGAAAAAATAATTGCGGTTCAAAATTTTCTAGAATCCACAATTTCAAAATTTCTTCGATCTTATTGGATACTTTTTAAAATTTATCACGACATCGCAAAAATTTCAAAATCATTAAGTAATCTTCTTCAAAATGGAATAAAATTTAAATTCCAGAATATATTAAAAAAACTTTCAATAGATTAAATGAACTTTTATTAACAAATCCTGTTCCGTATATTTTCACACAAGATGTTTCACCATAATAACATACGGATGCAAGAAACCAAGCAATTGGCATTGTTTTGCAACATGAATCTGAAGGTGGACAATTTCATTGTATTTGCTATGTGAGTAGAAAAACCATCTCACAACAAGAAAAGCAATGTAGCTATGAGCTCGAAGTTTTAACTATAGTTTAAGCTCTTAAAAATTTTGAAATTATATTTATTAGGCTCGAAAATCAAAATAACAACAGAGTTTTATGCTTTTCAAAAGAAATGTTAAAGAAAGACATCTCTCCTGAAATAGCATCATGAGCATGTACTTTTGAAAGAGTTTAAATATGAAATCTTTCATATATCTGGGAAACAAATTAGTCACGTAGAAGCCTGGAGTATAAATGCTATTACGATGGATATCCATTTTCAGAGAAGAGACAAAATTTTTACTGCGAAAAATAATGATGAGCATCTCCAATTGCTGAAATTCTTAAGCAAGTAAGGGATGGCGGAAGATTACGTAATAAAAATGGAGTACCATACAAGTATAACGTGATCCTTAGTTATTTGTTGTACCAGAAACATTAGAGCTGGAAATCCTACGAAACGCTCATAATAAAGAATATATTGTAATGGCTTAGACCGAAAATATACTCAATCAAGACTTTTACACTCCTAACCCGAAAAATATTTGAAGAAGTCATCATGGACTGTGTAGAATGCATTTTCTGTGAAAGAAAACACGAAAAAGTGAAGGCCTACTCACCTATACCGAAAGAAACATTCCTTTAAGACTCTTCACGTGGATTTTACAGGTACATTTCTGTTAAATAATATAAGATCTACAGCCATATTCACACAGTTTTGAATATATTCGCAAAATTTTTCTGGCTTTTCCCAAAAATTTACATTAGCTAAGTTTATGTTACATAAAAATTCCATTTTTGGGAATCCATTGAGATTAATAACTGGCAAAGGAGAAAACTTCACATTCCAAAACTTCGTGGAGAATTGTGAGAAAAAGAAAATAAAGCATGTATTTTCCACAACCGGAATTCCGAGAGGAAACTGACAAGTGGAAAGAATTCATCGAACTTTGATCCAAACTTTATCTAAATTATCTATAGAAAATCCTGGCAAATAGTACAAATATATTGCTGATTCAACGGATCTTTAATAGTACCACAAACAGGAATTAAATACTCACCTTTTGTACTCCACATAGAAATTAAAATGAAAAACACAGAAGACATGAAAATCATAGAAATTGTCGAAGAAGAAAACTAATATTTTTAAGGAGGACCGAGAAGATACAAAGAAACAAAAATTCAAGAAGAAAAACAAAGAATTTATAAAGGAGAGAAAGAAGACTCGGTTCGAAAGTGGCTTAAAATGAAGTCCTAAGTTTTGTGGATCATATCGAATAACTGGAAAAAGGGTAACGATTATTATTAGGGTATAGTGAAGGTCTGGTTATGCCTTTATAAATGCTGACCACATGAAGTCCTGGACTTTTCCTGTATAGAACTGTACTCATCCTGAGCATTTACTATTTTTTATTTTTTTTACTTTCAGATGAAGTCAACTGAATCTGATCTGCTTATGAGGTCGGAAACGTGGGTCAAGATGCCGAATTATAGCTCCTAAATAATTACTAGGGATCATTATTTGCTAGAGAGCATCGCACATGGTCCAAGACAATAAAAAGTAAATAGAGTGTGTAATAAATAACTATTATGCTGTAAAAAGCGAGACACAGCTACTTTCGTATTTCTGATGCAGGCAGGCACTCAACAATCATAATGTCTTAATATGATGTTTACCAGTCCGAGAAGATTCTAGACTAACATAGTTTTATCTTTTTCTAGTTTTTCGAGTATGTTATTCTTTGTTCAATACTTGTAGGCGCAATAAAAGTGTATCGGTTTTAAAAAATTGTCTAATGTTTCAGGAACCATTAATTCTCTCTCTCTGTATATATATATATATATATATATATATATAATTTACCTAATTTTTTAATTAAATAGAAATTTGAGAATGAAGAACCTGCTTCATGATATTTTTGCTGGTGAAATCAATATTTTATTTTTGTTCTTGTGTGTGCAAAGTTAAGACTGCATAATTTTCCTTTTGCTTAAAAAATTAGATATTTCATATTTCAAACGATAATAATTTTCGTAATATTCTATCATTCGAAAATGTCCAAAACTTCTAGTTTTATTTGTAATTTCGAAGTAGCTAAAATTGTTTTATATTTTATCAATAATTCAATGAAAATGCAGCATTTTGAGTAAATTACTAACATTTATGTTATGCATATAACAAACAATTTCAAGCAATCAAGCAGGAGAATTTACTTATTTTATTTAAACTTCAGAACCCCCTTCTGAATTAACCTGAACATTTATAAATGATTTAATGTTCACGTTTTTATAGTAATACTTAATAAGAAATTTAGGCTTAGTTTGCTAAGCGCAAAATAATTATAACAATTCTTCAGCAAGATTAAAAAATATTAATCAAATTATTAAATATATAAAGTTGATAATCTTCACGCCAATCAGAGTGAAATAATTTGTTAGTTTTTAAGAAAACGCTTAACGGCTAATGGTATTTGTAAAAAAGTGTGGTGAGGAGAACTCGTGCTTTTCAGGGATTAGTGATTAAATGTGGGAAATATTTTTATAGTAAAATTTAAAGGAGAATATTTAAATCCTTTTATGAAGTGCAAAATTATCAAAGTTTAAAGCCTATATTTCTTTAATTCTTACAAAATAATGTTAATATTATTTGCAGTACATTTCTAAATAAGAAGGCAAAGAAAATTTTCTTATATTTTTTAAAAATTTTAATTTTTTGATTAACACTATATATATATATATATATACTTTATGGGAGTAATTAGAAAGCTTTTTACACTTTTCAGAAGAGAAACTTAAAACTTATGTATAGATGTATATAGATAAGTGTGTACCACTAATTTTTGAGATGGTGAACTAATAGCACAGATATTGTTAAATCTATAATGCCATTAGTCTGTAGGATGTTATCTCTTTTTGAGATTGCATTGACCATGATATCCTTTCTTGTAAATGGCGTATAGACAATTAATGTTAAAGTGCATTTTTGAACAAGTAAAAAAAAAGCATAGTAAGCCAGGAAATTTATAGATATTATAAGTTCCTGTATAAATCTGTTACCAAATAATTAAATTTCTAGGAAGGTATTAGTTGATAAATTCATGATTTTTTCAAGCAAATTTTGAAGACTGGTTCTTTTATATATGCCTCCAAAATATGTGTAAATAGATATGATTTATATTGTTACAAATTTATAAATAATTATTGTATTTGTCTTAAAATATCTCTGACAGATCGGAAATATTCACATTTTGGGCAAAAATTGCGGTATTTAGACGTGTTATACGTTAAATACCGCAATGTTTTGGCGAGAAATAGATTCTTCTGGAAACATCCATCACCTAAGCTCTAGGACCAATATTTAGCGAGATAGCCTAGATGCTTCCAGAACCTTGGCGAAATTAGTAGATTTCCCCGCCAAGTCAGGTATAAATATCACAGCCCGACATAGTTTGGTAAAGACAGTCAGTTTTGTGAAGACGATTAGCCGTGACTGCTAGTTAAGAGAAGCTGTTCTCTGCCTGAGGTATTTGAGACCTGCGATTGGAAGCTGTTACTTATTGTATCTGACGAATTGTAGTTGCATAATTGTGATCATTACAGCTGGTATTTCTAGTGGAATTTTTACGAATAAAAGTCTTGTGTTCATTGAGTGGTTGCTTTATTCAACTCTCAATCCACACGAACCCCGAAGCTTGATACAACTGGTGTCAGAAGCGAGTTTGAAGAGTTGATGCAGCGTGTCACTAGAAAAATGGATATGGATTTAATGAAAAGTCTTCTCGAAAAATTAGCGGAGCAGATGGCTGAGAGGAAAGCTGGACAGGAAGATATGATAGCTGGACAAGAAGAGATTAAAACGGAGATGACGAAAGAGATAAAATCTGGACAGGAGGAGCTTAAAAAGTAACTTAAGAAGGACATTGTAAGTGTTAAAGAAGAACTCTCCAACATCATTCAGAAGAAGATGAATGCAGTAGAAGCTAAAGTAACTTCAGTTGAAACTAAAGTTTTGAAGATAGAAGAAAACGATGAAGAAGCATTAGACAAAATGAATAAGGAGATTGATGCTTGAAGCAGCGAATGCCAAATAGACACGAGGAGCCTAACGTGGCATTTATGCCCTCCCTAGCTACGATTAAACTCTCAACATTCGATGGAAAATCATCTTGGCAATTATACAAGACCCAGTTTAGGATGGTAGCTGAAGCTAATGGATAGAATCCCCGAGCCCAAGCTTTTTATCTGGCGACTTCTTTAAGAGGAGACGCGGACGATATCCTCGAGACGCTTCCGGAAGAGCAGAGGCACGATTTCCAAGCCCTATCGAGTGCGCTTGAGCTGCGGTTTGGAGAAAAGTGCAATAAAGAATATACCAGATTACAGTTAAAATCCCGCTATCAAAAAGCGGGTGAAAGCCTGCAAGAATTGGCTGCCGATATTAAGCGACTTTCCCATTTAGCATTTTCGGACTACCCAGATGAGACACGTCAAGATCTGGCTCTTCATCACTTTATCGATAGTGTGCGGGATCCGGAGATGCAGAAAGCACTTAGACTCGCCGATGTCAAAGATATCGGATCTTCTCTAGTCTACGCACTTAAGATAGAGGCTGCCCAGCAGGCCGGGCGTAAAGACCGGCACTCAATCAAAGCCGTCTCTGCTACTGATACAGACTATGATCTAAGAAAACAAATTGAAAATCTGTGGTGAAAAGTCTGTAACTTAGAACTGAGTAAAGGTGGCAGAAACACGAAAATTCAGTGTTGGACTTGCGGTGCAATCGGACACGTCCGAAGAGACTGCCCAAAACCAAAAGATGGTGGAAATGATCTTCCACCACAGCAGGGAAAGATTCAACGAATCCAGAAGTTTGAAATATGTCATCACGAAGAAACTCTTCATGGAAATGCTGATGCTTTATCAAGGAGACCGTGTAATTGAAGCTGCCGATATTGTTCTAGAGTAGAGAAGAACTATCAATTAGTAAATCCTTCGGTACGCCAAGTTACTGTTTTACCGCCATCGAAACCAGGCCCATGGAGTGATGAAGGACTTAAAGAAGCCCAAAAAGAAGACCCTGATATAAATCCAATTTTTGAATTAAAAGAATCTTCCAGTATGAGACCAAGTTGGCAGGACATCTCCACCTACAGTCCTGCTAATAAACAATATTTGACTCTTTGGGACTCACTCCATATTAGAAATGGCGTGTTATACAGGAAATGGGAGTCCGATGATGGGCGTAATTTCAAATGGCAGCTTGTTCTTCCAAAATCAAGAATTTCAGATGTTTTGAAAGAACTCCACAGTAGCTCAACTGGAGGCCACTTCGGAGTAATGAAGACTCTACAGAAAGTTCGAGAACGCTTCTATTGGAGCAAATCTAGACAAGATGTAAAGAAATGGTGCCAATCTTGTGATGATTGTGAAGGACATAAGAAACGTAGCCGAGGAAGGTTGCAGCGGTATAATGTAGGAGCACCTTTTGAGCTGATAGCATTGGACATTCTGGGTCCTTTACTACGATCTTCAAATGGCAACAAATACATCCTAATTGTCATGGACTACTTTACTAAGTGGCTTGAAGCATTTTCAATCCCTGATCAAGAAGCGACTACAGTAGCCGAGGTTCTAGTGCAGCAATGTGTTTCCAGATTCGGCGCACCCATACAAATTCATTCAGATCAAGGGACAAATTTCACCTCTGCAGTGTTTAAAGGAATGTGTCAAATTTTCGGAATAGACAAGACGCAGACCACGACATTACACCCGCAATCGGACGGCATGGTAGAGAGCTTTAACCGAACCATCTTAAATAATCTCTCACTTATGGTTTCCAGAAATCAGCAAGATTGGGATTTGAAGTTACCGCTGTTTCTGCTTGCATATCCCATGAGACTACCGGATATACTCCATCACAAATGCTCTTTGGTCGCGAACTTCGTCTCCCTTGTGATCTTCAGTTCGGTCGTCCACCGGATACATCTTCATCGCCAGAGGAATACCTTCGAGAGCTTCAGGCACGTCTTGAAGATGTCCATAACTTCGCTCGAGACCAAATCAACCTGTCGACCGAAAGAATGAAGACAAGGTATAACACAAGAGCGACAGGACATGAATTTCAGGAAGGTGATAAAGTTTGATTGTGGAACCCGATTCGACGTAAAGGACTTTCTCCAAAGTTGCAAGCCAACTGGGAAGGTCCCTAAACAGTCCTAAAAAGACTGAATGACGTCGTGGTTCGTATAAGGAAATCATCTTCTTCAAAACTAAAAGTAGTAAATTATGATAGATTAGATCCTTATCGTAATGTAAAGTAAAAATTAATATACCATAGTCTCTTTGTAAATAATATAGATAATTTTAATATTTTCTATTTTTTTTTTTTTGTATGTTTAATTGTTTGTGTTTGTAATGTGTTCTGTATCCTCTTAAATTGTAAATTCTTTTATATTAAATTTGACCTCCTATCAGGGGATTGTACTGCCCGGGACGTGCAGTCCTTGAGAAGGGGGCAATGTTACAAATTTATAAATAATTATTGTATATGTCTTAAAATATCTCAGACAGATCGGAAATACTCACATTTTGGGCAAAAATTGCGGTATTTAGATGTGTTATACGTTAAAAGCGGGTTTTCTAATGATTTGGTGACTTGGCGATGCTTTGGCGAGAAAACTTGGCGACTTGGCAAGAAATAGATACTTCTGGAAACATCCATCACCTAAGCTCTAGGACCAATATTTAGCGAGATAGCCTAGAAGCTTCCAGAACCTTGGCGAAATTAGATTTCCCCGCCAAGTCAGGTATAAATACCGCAGCCCGACATAGTCAGTTTTGTAAAGACGATTAGTCGTGACTGCTAGTTTAGAGAAGCTGTTCTCTGCCTGAGGTATTTGAGACCTGCGATTGGAAGCTGTTACTTATTGTATCTGACGAATTGTAGTTGTATAATTGTGATCATTACAGCTGGTATTTCTAGTGGAATTTTTACGAATAAAAGTCTTGTGTTCATTGAGTGGTTGCTTTATTCAACTCTCAGTCCACACGAACCCCGAATCTCGGAACAATATACATAGTTTACTATGATTCACAGAGAGTTGTTTATATTTTGAATATATATATATATATATATATATATATATATATATATATATATATATGTATATATATAAATCTTCAACATTGGTAATGTGATTATTAACAATAAGGGGAAGACTTAATAAGAATAGAGAGTATAATGTCACCACATCTAATCATCTGTACAAAAAATGTATATTTGTGAAAATTTATACTAAGGGAAAGTGTAAAGAAAAATGATGCTGACAAGGAAATATCTGAATAAAGCAGTGGATTAAAATTCTGCTCTTAATGATGATTGTTGAGTTTCTTTTGTTTTATATAATTGTAGTGAACATTATTCTGATAAATTGAGGTACTTGCATTATCTGTTGCGTCCAATAGCTTAAAAATAACTGCTGAAAAATTTTTTTGCTCCTTATCCCAGTTAATATTCTGAATATTTCCCAGCCCTCGTTGAGTTTCTTTATAGAATGTCGTCAGTATTTTAAATGTGGTAATAAATCACTTTAGCACACAATTTTTAAATTTGTAAAGAAATTAAGCAGAACAGGAAATGTTGATTTTTAATTTCGATAATTTTACCTCTTTTTGAGGTCATTATCATTAACTAGAATTAGATTTAGTGCAGATTTCAAACATTTACTTCATGAATCACAAATATAACATTGAAAATTTCTTTACTGAACATAAAATATCAAAATATTTATGTTTCCACTTATCCTTACTGCCATATTAACTGTGGGCATATCTTTTATTGTAGAACATTAGGATAATATTTGTTAAAACTATACATATGTTGTAAAGTTTACATATAAAACAACATTTCTTTATTGCACTCATCCGAAGAGTATGAACGAGAGCTCCCCAAAGGAATATAAGAATACAAAGAACATTGTGTATTAGTATTTTTCTGTATCATATGAAGAACATACTCTATGATCAAGCGTTTGACAATTGTAGCAAAAGCTTTATGGCACTTTCACTAAGATATTGCTAAACTTTGACAAAAAAGTATGAATTTTCAAATTAGTAATTTTCCTTACAATTAAGTTTGTATTAATGAAACTAAACATGTGGAATGATATTTTGTCTGAGTTTTACTAGGAGGGAAAAAAAAGACCAAATATCTTTTTCTTTTATATCATTTTCCACATATTTCCTGTTGTTCATAAAAGAAAGAAGAAATATTTCATTACTGGTTTTTATCACTATATCTTCTCTGGTATTCTTCGAATGAGATTCTGTATTACACTAGTGTCCATAAATTAAGGATTATGCAAGTTCAGTCAAAGAAAGAGACAGAAGCAAAACAAATGGGACTTACTTGTAAAGTCTATTTATTAAACAAAAAGTAAAGAACAGAAAAAAGTGCTATTTGTTTGTGACATTTTTAAAAATTTCGATTTTTTTTCCAGAACAAATTAAAAAAAAATAACCTATTTACAAAAACCAATATAACATGGTTGGTATGATAGTTAATATGTAGTATGCCTCCCAGACGATGCAATATATTCCGTACAATGCCTAGACCTGCTGAGTATCAAATTATTTATCTGAATTGGGGGAATTTTACACTACTCATCAAGCAATAGTTTCGTAAGTTCCGGTAGACATGGTGGAGAAAAATGTTTCCACGGTGAAGACGGGCGTTGTCATCCATAAACAGACATTCTGCACCTATTGCGCCCCGAAACAAACCTACATGTTGTTCAAGAATGACATTCCGATAACTGTGGCCTCTCCTGATTACATTCTGAATATGCAGGTTAGTTCTGGAAGCCGGAATAATTCCTCCTCAAACGAGTAATCCTGTACCACCGTATTGGTATCGTTTAATGGTGTTCTCTTGATAGTAACGGTTACCTGACCTTCTCCATATGAAAGTCCGGTGGGAATCAGACTGAAAGCTAAACCTTGACTCTTCGGGAAACATCACACAAAACCACTGTTTCGGTGTCCATAATGCATACTCCCTATTCCAAGCTAACTGCAGGTGACAGTGAGTTACGGTAAGTGGAACACATCTGACAAGCCTACAAGCATATAGGCCAATGTGCCATAAGCGTTTGTACACGGTCTGCCTTGAAACTGTCTTACCGATAACAGAAGAGAGCTGACGAGAAAGGTCTGATGCTGTGCTCCGTCTGTTTCTTTTGGCAGTAACAGCCAAATACCGATCCTCATTCGGCATTGTAATTCGGCGGCGACCTTTGTTATAACGTCTACTCACATCACCATTATCTTGGAGCCGTTGACAACGCCTGGAGTTGACACTATAGGTGATTCCAAGTTTCTCGGATACTTCCAGCTGGGTGTGTCCACATTTCACATGGTCGATAATTCTACCACGTAAAACATCATCCAAATGCTTCCTTTGTACCTAACTATGTGATTATTGGACTGAAAGGATTTTAAACCGTTTTACTTCGTTACAATCATTCCTTAAATACCTCTCTCTTACAATCTCGTCATTGTGACGTACTATCGGTGCCATCTGGTGGTTTCTTGTAATGTATATCCAACCGGTTTTGATCTATTGTATCGAGGTGCTTGTTTCCGTTTCTGCTAAAGTGATAAAGCTCTTGGACACCTTTCAAAATCAAGCCTTGAGAATTATTAGTGATGAAGTTAAAATTACCCCAGTGCTGGCCTTACAATTTCTCACCAATACTATGATTAATGTAATTCAAAGGAAGGTCACTATTTTATATAATAAACTAATTAGACTCCCAAACGATGCTTTTTGGCGTGATTATGATTTCAATTTGAATCGTAACTTGAAGACACAATGAGGTTTTATTCAATTGTCCGTACTATTGAACGCTATCAAATTATTAATGATTTGCCTACTGAATTGCTTACACTTCCTTGCCCCTTCCATTACATAAATCTTGATTTAAGATTGGATCTTATTCAGAAAATTAGAAAGGCAGATCTCGCTCCCGAAATTATTCGGGTGATTGCTCTAGAGACCATCTACAACCGTTATCCACCTGATAAATGACTGCACGTTTACACGGATGATTCACTTTCTGATTTTTCTCAAGGCGCCAGTGCTGGCATCTTTAGTGAACTTTCTGTTTTCGTCTTCTGGTTGGAACTTTCTCGACTCACTTTCATGGTAAGATGGAAGCTATTCTCATAGTGCTAGAGAAACTCTCCATACGACAAAACTTCTTTAAAAGAGCCGTAATCCTTTCGGACTCTATTTCTGCGCTTCAAGCTCTTTCTGCTAATAAAGAGGTTAAGAACCAAAGAATCCTAAATTGCAGGACTTTGCTCGAGAGATTCCCTAATCAATTGTCCTTCCAGTGGATTCCCTCCCACGGTGGCATTGAGAGAAACGAGAGAGATGATCTCCTTGCCAAGAAGGTGACCTTAATTCTGCAGCAACCCTTTGTGAAACTGAGATTCCATTAATCTAAACTCGAAACTTCTAGAATCTATAGACGCTTTCGCCGTGATACTGCTTTACACCGTTCAAATGGCAAGCCTTGGACCTTACTCTTCTCTGATCCCCACACTATTCATGATTTCCCTCAAGCGACTGCAGATGCTACATTTAAAATGCTGACTGGTCACGACTGTCTCCGTGCCCATCTGTTCCGTTTTAACATTGTGGACTCCCCTGTGTGTTCTCTTTGTATGTCTGGACATGTCATGACTGCTTCACATTTGGACGACTGCTCTGCATTATCTGTTTCTTCTTGTCGTGTTGCAAAATATTGGAGAGACCGTTGTCTAATGGCCTATCGGTCAAAAGACAGGCATTTGTAAATAATATTTACATAACATTTTAATATAACATAAATTTACATAACACTAATTAAATCCTGCATTTAAATCAGAATTATTTATATAGTATTTGTAAACACGACTCTTAGAATAT
Source organism: Latrodectus elegans (assembly GCA_030067965.1). Classification (NCBI taxonomy): domain Eukaryota; kingdom Metazoa; phylum Arthropoda; class Arachnida; order Araneae; family Theridiidae; genus Latrodectus; species Latrodectus elegans. Next base: position 52,283,056 of record CM057819.1, read on the forward strand.
GTGCTAAATCCGTTTCCATTATATGATATTAATTGAAATAAAGATTTAATTCGTATAAATCTCTGATAAAAATCATGATTATTATTAGATTTAAATGGGGAATTCTTAATAACAGGATTTGTGATTTATTCGTTAAACTAAATAAGAAAGATCTAAATTTAATCTACATTAATTTTAAAAAAAATGAGGTAGATGAGTTATGAAAAACAGAATAACATCCATTATTTTATGTTCAAAATTGCTCTGAAAATGTCAATATCCTAATTAAGTTATGAAAACGTTCCTTTCCATCTCCTTTTTAAATCTTTTTTCGAAAGCAATAAGTTAAGTCAATGGAGTGTTGTCAAGGGCCCTTTTCGTCTCCATGCCATCGACATATATGAACCAATAAGTCGAGGAAAAATGTACATTCAATGCGGAGGATTGCAATCAATATTCATAAATCGCTATTCTCTCTTTAGTTTCTTCTCCTTTCCTTCTCGGTGAAATAAATTATTATTTCAGCTGGGATGCATAAAATGTCAATAAATACAGGTATATTAAATATTTTAAGATTACATTATTCAATTTCAGCAGAATTTTCTCCCCTTTTTCTAAAAAAAAAAACAATAAAATTAATAAGGACATTAAATTCTCAGGAAAAATCTCAAGGAAAAAGGGAATTAAAGTGACATAAGGAAAATAAATTACCAATCCTTTAACTAGAAATGTAACACTGAGAACAAAAATAATGTAACAGAAACATTCAATACTCAGACTATGCTTTCACTCAAACATTGATCACGTCTCTGAACAAAAAATCCGAACAATCAGAGTTATTTTCATTTGATTACTATACCAACAGTGTATAGTAATAAAATGTAAACTTTCGGTTGTTCATTGCTGTAGGAAAGTTTGCTATGATTGATCTCCAAAACTTTTCATTTACGGTATGTATTTCTGAAAGCGATTCCAACGATGACATAATTTACCTATTAAGGCCGACTTTAGAGCGGATATTAAAAAGCTCTAGATATAATCAAAGACATCATCTAGGATATGGTGAGATATATTTTATCGATATTAATTTCTGAATTTTATATAAATAATTTGCAGTTATTCTAAGTGCACGAAAATCATTTGTTGTTAACATAATTATAGTTTTTCATAACCTCTTCATCGTTTCTTGTACTAATTAGTGAAGGTTGAAGAGTTATTTTGGTAATAATATCAGTAAAACCTCTTGATCTAGGATTAATTCTTTAAAAATTATTTTTGGCTTCATGACTTAACGTGTAAGAATTGGGCCAATAAATTGAATTATTAAACTTACCGGTTCGCGAGAAAATACCGAAATATTTCACCGGTCCTTGGAGTAAATCCATTAGAGAAATATTGCTCTAAAATATATATCTGATGATCATATGCCAAAAATAAATGAAAAATGTAAATAGTCATATGTGAAATATTTTGGGGAATTGTTTTAAGTAATGTAAAAGTAATTAAAATCATAAATTATTAAATTCATACCTTTTAAATTATTTATATTCAAAATTGATACTCATCCTTGTGGAAAGCATCAGTGGAGTCTTTGTTCTGGATTGATAGATAAATTGTTTGCCTCAAACATTGCAATATAGCAATGAGATTATTAGCTGATCGTGAAAATACATTTTTTAAAGTTAAACCGCAACTATCAAAATGCTAACCTAACAATGAAAAAGTTGGGATAAATCATAAAACTTCAAAACTAAAAGAATTATTTTTCGGTTCTATACAATTATAAATAAAAGGTTCAAATGGTTGCCAAACTTTATGTAACCATTTGAAGCGGAGAAGTAAATCGACTAAAAGTCATTTGAATTGATATAATTTTATAGGATTTTATAAAATTATTTTCCACTGCATTATGCAGAAAGCAAGCCCTGAAATAGCTCTTTTCAACTGTAATGCTGCTTTAAACTACAACATACATAAAAAATAATGTTACACTGTTTCGTAATATTATTTTTAGCTAAAGAATATAATTTTTGAATCTAGTCTAGGATAAGTGTTAAGGATTATACTTTGCCCCCATGAAAACTACATAAGGTGACCTAGAGGAAGTGGATTCAAATCTTGGTAAATTATTCGCTGATTTCTGTTGTTTCTACCCTCTTTATGCTTAGCACACTGCTGCATAGTTTGCAGATTTCAGCTTTTGAATCAATTATAATATTTTATGGTTGCTTCGCATATATATAGACACAAATATCACTTAGAATGTACTAACAATATGGTTTCATTTTTCAGTTATAAATATCCTTTTCCTACACAGAATAAACATTTAATTTAATGAGAGCCATATAAAGTTCTGATAATTTAAACTAGGAAAACATAGTAGAAATAAATAATCATTTTTTTATCAGAAATATAGCAAATGATAATAGGAATAAAGTTGTTACAGAAATAAAAGATTCTCTTGCCCCACCTACTGAGCAAAGTTTGAAAGTGCTTTCCAAATGATTCGTTAAAATCTGCAAACTATAAATAACGATAAAGAACTGAATTTAACTGTTTTTATTTAGAAACGATATGCTAATAAATATGTGCTAAAATGTCAAAATTACTTTTGAATCATGTTTAGAGAGTTTTATTCAAGTAATATATTTTTAATGAAATTGACAACTTTTATTGTTTGAAAGAATTCGCACATTTTATATACACTTCTTAAGAAAATAGTTTACCAAAATAATTAGTAATATTCAAATAAATAGTTCTATTCCTGTAATCATTATTCAATAATTGAAATTTTTTTAAATAATGATCATTAAATATAATATTTTTATTCCCAAGTTAAATACTTTACTATATGGGCATTTAGGCTATAAACATATGGGTTATTTAGAACTCTCATAGTAAAGAATATAACTGCACTATAAAAAAGTTCAGTGCATCCTTCCAAAAAGGATATTCACAATTTATAAGTAACATAATGAGAGAGAATAGGTCTATAGGTTGATCGGTGTCTAGCCGTTAGGCCATTCACCCCATTATTTTAACAAAATTAAGAGTTCACCCCTAAAAGAACATTCAAAATACACATAATTCTTAATTTTAAATAAGTCTCAACTTATTGATGACCTAAGGTAAGTGCTCCCAAGTTGGTAGTACTTTGCATGGTATCACAATATTTATAGTAACAATGAGTAATGATATGATTCACCGTTTTGATCCATTGGATTAGAACAGAAATATTCAGTTCAATAGTAATCCTTACAGTAACTTTTTTCCCTTTATTTGTTCATATTATATCTATACATACATACATATACACATACACAGATATATATACATACACATACATATATACACACATATATATACATACACACACATATACATATATATTCTTTTTTATTTTAAATATTTATTTTCACAAAACACAATGAAGACAATAATAATTTATATTCCAGGTTAAGTAACATAATGATGAAAAAAAATTGATTTTATTTCATATTTTACCAAGAGATATACAGTGATTTAAAAAACTATTTTTTATATCTAATGCTGTAAGGCGTGGCCAGTCAGTTTTTGTAATTAACATATTTACCATAGAAATTGATTTAACCACGCCTTTCACGTTTTTCTTAGAAAATTCTGAATAAAATGGTTTCACAATTTTTATGAAGTAATCACAGAAATATATTTTTTGTTGATCTATCTCTATCTTGCTAGCCTAAAATTATGTTCTTTAAAATATACAAAGTGCAACACTTTTATAATTTTAAAAAATATTTTTGAAAATTTGCTCAATGCTATTTTCTTTTACCAGTATAAAATTTAATATTTGTAATACTTAATCACATAGTTCAAGGGTCTAATAGGAGTTTTCAAGTAATTCCAGGAGAACGTTAAAGGTAAAGGAATTGCTCTCCGGAAAGCGGTTCCTTGTTGTAAGAATTATGTTAATAAAATATTATATCTATTCTCGTGTTCCAATCTCAAATATACCAACATTCACTTTTTTGCATTGTTTTATGTTTTAAAATGGAATGAAGTTTTTTCCGTCTATTCTAAGAACGACTTTGAATGCTTTTTAAGTGCAATCATTTAATTTAAATAGCATAAAAGAGTACTTGTGGTGGAGTAATCATGTCTAGAGACCTCTCACCTTATGCTATTGACATTCTAGATGCAATGCTTTTATGAATGTATGCCTGAAATGATATTGCAGAAAGTACGATCTCTAAGTCATTTCGATCTAAGAGTTATATTAAATAAATTTCTAAAAAAGTATTTGACGATTTAATTAAAGATATTACTTTTTTACAAAGAAACCTACTACTCCAACTTCAATAATTTTTTAATCTGGATTTAGATGTAATTTTTTTCGTAAGTTATTTGATGATTAAACGATTGAGAACAATAAATTAAAATGAAAAAAGAACTTTCAAATATCTAACATGTGAAGGGAAATAACTTAGTACTTACACCCTCTACAAAACAAATTGATAAATGGCTAACAAGATTGAAATAATTTCTTTAAAAAAATAATAAAATTAAAGGACTCGAAGAGGCTAAAATCTCCAGAGAAACACTCTAAGAAGTATGCTAGAAGATGAAATGAATACTTATGCATTAGAAGACATATGTTTTAAGTTTAAAACAACAGTCTCTAATGCTATCATGGCATTTAAGGACCACACAGGGATATGGGAAAGCGTAAAATTTAGTAAAAACTTTAGGGTAGCATATAAAAGAACTCTACAACACTGCTCTAGAAATATGCTAGAAAAATACAGTAAGGCCCGAAAAAAACGAAATTTTTTATTAAGTCTAAAAAAAAGTTTTAAATGGAAAATGCATTTAAATATGTTGAACACCCGAAGAAAACCAACGAATGCCAAGCATTTTGTCAAATAGTCATTATATTTATAACAGCCATCATTTATCAAATAGTCAACATACTATAGTCGAATATGCTTTAAGCCCAAAATCACTTTTACAGAAATAAAACAAGTGATATCCTCATTGAAAAATTTCAAATTTTAGAGATTTTTTCGCAAGCATTTCATGTTAATTCACAAAAAAATGATGTATTGGAATCTGAAAACTAAAGAGATAAGTTTTTTTTGTAAATAATATTGTTGAAGACTATCAATATGGATTTTGTAGAAGTAAATCTTTTGTATAATTATATTATTGACCTCAGGAAAATCATGAGAAATCTAACAAATTTAATATTGATTTACATCACTTATTTATTGACTACAAATAGGCATATGATTCCATCAGATGCAACAAATTATTTATAGCTATGTATGATATTCTCGCAAAACTAATAAAATTAATCAAAGTTACAATTAATTCAACTTTTTGCAAAGTTCTAATTCAAAGACGTCTTTCTAGAAATTTTTTTGCGGAAAACGGGGTCGAAAAAGGAATAAGATTTCATTTCTTTTATTTAAAATTGCATTGGAATGGGTCATCTCAAATTCTGCAGTAAACACTAGGGATGGCATCTTTAGAAAAACTGTGCAAGTTCTTGCTTTTGCAAATTATACATCACTGATGGTCAGAAGCAAAAGCTTAATGAAGACATTCGAAGCTATTGTAAAAGAGGCAAAAGCAAACGGCCTTGTTAATAATCAAGATAACGCTGAATGCACATGCTTGTTACAAAAATGCTATCATCCAAATTCACTTTCAATCAGAGCTTTTATGTTTAAAACAGTTGAAGAATATATTTATCTAGAATCTTTACTTAACAGAAACAATGAGATTCTTCCTGAGATTACAAGATGTATAGTTGCAGGAAATAAATCTTTTTGTGGATTAAAGCATTTACTAAGACTTACAACACCTTTTTGTTGATAAAGACAAAATTGTCATTCTAATATACCCTTATTGTGCTGATTTATGCGTCGGAAACACATGGACCATAATTATGAGAGTGGAAAAGCTCCTAGGTACCTTTGAACGCAAGATCCTGAGGAGTATTTTTGGTGGAATTCAAGACAATGGTATCGGGTGTACAAGGTCCAACAACGAATTATATCAAATGCTCAAAGTGGCAGATTTTGTTAACTATACTAAAATATAAGCAGACTCAAATGGGTTGCACATGTCATCCGCTTGAGCAACAAATACGCTAAAGGAAATCTTTAGAGAAATTGCACAAGTCGTCTAGACCACACACAAATAACACAATAAGAAAAGGAAAACTTAAACTTCGATGACTAGCTCCAGTAGAAGAGGACTACCTGCTTCCCAGAATAAAGAACTAGAAGAGTTTAGCTGCTAGTAGAGGTAGTGAGAATCATCTGGTTCAGAAGAACTTTGCCCACACTTGGTGTCGCGTCATGACGATAAATATTATTATCATGCTTGGGATGATGGATGCCCAATGGTATATAAAACATATGAATATTATTATATGCTATTGGTATCAAGGTTAGGTGAATATGTAACTGGTATCAAGAGTTGTTGGTATTTACTCTCGATCATAATATATAATGTATGTTATTGGTATCAAGATTAGGTGAATAAGTAATTGGTATCAAGTAAGTGTAAGTGAATATATTATTGTTATCAACTATATATGATACCGAAACCGATGTTCTCACTTGTTTTCGATTGGGTGCCTCATATAGGAGTGGAAGAGAGAAAATCTTGTGCAATTTCAGCAAATGGCTCCCTCCGCAGCTTTCACACTTGGGTTTTGGATTCTTTCTCTCAAAAATAATGCAGCTATCATCACATTTGAGACACTGACAATGTCTATACCCTATTTAAATATGACGGCATTGCTGACTAGATGTTGAATATTTTTGATGTCAAGTACTTCACTGAATTTGCTGAATCGTATAAAAATGAAACGAAACATTAACATGCCAGTAGTCATTCCATTTAACTTATCAGTAATTTCTATGCAGTATTATCAAGCACTATATGTAGCTTAGAATTTTTGTGATGCTGGTTTTTATGCGATTTCTCTAGTAGGAGGTGTAGTGAAACTTAATTTTAGAACCATTAAACGAAAAGAAAATCTCCCGACTTTGTTTTGAAAATGTAATTAATGCTGTAGTTTTCAGTATAAAGTCATACCCCGTTATTTTGATTATGTTTCGTGCCAGCTACCTTCACGGCTAATTGCTATTCATAATCTAAATAAGAGTAATGTTTCGTTCTGGTAACCGAAGTTTCCACTAGTGAAAGATCCTCTTTTTACTGCTGATTTTATGTGGACGTCGATGGTAGGAAACTCGGGAATACCGATATGCTTTGCATCAACCAAATGAAGTATTCAGCACATTTAGCTTTTCTATTTACATATGAACACGCACATGTTTTCTTTGAATTCAAATTGATATATAACCAATTCTAAATTGTTTACAGCGATAATTATTGAATATTTTAGAAGTGCGTATGTATATAATTTTTGGTACATATTTCCTTCTACTTGTGGGATCAACTAAATTAAGATTATTCTATTAAAAAATGAACTTGTAAAATATTTAACTAGTTTGAGATTAACAACTGTTTTATACAGCAAGACTTTAATAAGATATCGTATATTTTTGATTAATTCCTGACCAGTTCACCTATTTGTGTGCTCTGTGACACCTCACCTATGACTGGGGAGCATCTCTTTAGTTGCCCCTTTCTTCTGGCTGTTCGTTCTAGTAATGACTATCGGGCCCTTTCGCCTTGTAAAGCTGCTTCAGTGTTGCACTGGTATGCAAGAAGCCTTATGTCTGAAAGGACGTTGGCGGGCGTAATTAAAAAAATTTTTTTTTTATTAATTCGACATTGACTGTTGTATTACTCTTAATTATATCTTGAATTTTACTATACTCAATATGGTATAAAAAACGTATATTTATTATTAAGAAATATAAGTTAACAAAGTACATATAAAAATGAAATCTAATGCTTGATTTTAACATAATGCAAATACAGTTATGTAAAACTATTTTTACTGCTTAATAGAAGCCTTTTAATAATAAGAAATAGATGAAGCCATCATTTAATAAAATACATGCTATTTATAATTTAATCTATACAATTATCACAACTATTCTGAAATCAATACTGTTTAATTTCTTTTACATAGATTACATGTGAGACATCAAAAATTAAGTCTCAAGAATGTCATTTACAGTTAAACCTCATATAACGTCCTACTCTTACAGCACGATTTCTGTTCAATAACGTCCCATCAGCTCTTTCTGTGCACCCAATGAATGGTTTTAACTGGATAGGTTTATATAAACATTCAAACTTATCTCTTAAGCTCGCCACATTCGATAGGATTTTTCTTATGGATTTGTCGAAGGGGGTAGAAAGTAATTAAGCAACACACTTTCTTCAAATCCTGTTGACCACAGTAGGGAAGGCACATCTGGAATGGGAAGTTATTTTTAAGGTTGCCATTTTTTAACATTTATTGCTTTTGGCTTAAAATGTGAATGCAAATACTCGTAAATGGAAATCGAAAATCGCCAAAAATTTCAATCATTTAAAAGGTCATAACTGAAAGTGCATTTAATTTCAATTCGCTTAAAGTTAAATAATTTCCCTTTGTTATTATTAATCAATTAATTATTTTTAATTATGTAATTTTATTATTGTTTAATTGTATAAAGAATATATATATATATTTAAAGAAAACACAATAATCTCAACTAATACCTTTATATTATTGTTTAAACTTAATTCATATTTAAAAACATAGAAAATTAAAATTTTAAATGTTCATTTTGAAGATTAGTAAGCATTCTGAAATAAAAAAATTGTTTTCTAATAAAGCTTATAAAATTTCGTAGTTAAATTTTACGTAAATGTGTAATTATATATATTCCTTCAGATAAAGAATAATTTTACAAAATAAATTAATGTAACTTATTTCATTACCATTCTCAATATAAAAAGATTGATAAAAAGGCTTCAATTAACGAAATAAAGGAAAAAATTAATGCCCTCCGTAGAACCTTATAGGTTCTACGGAGGGCATTAATAAAAGAGAAGAATCAATGAATCGAAAAAAAGTGGTGTAAGCACGGAGGATCCATATGTGTGTCGACTTTATGGTACTTTGAATATTTACCATTTCTGGACGAAACTGCAATTCCATGTGCTGAAGTATCTTCCTTGAACTTGGACACAAATTTTGTTGAGAATGGTGATGAAATAAGTTACATTAATTTATTTTGTAAAATTATTAATCCTGCTAAAAGATACAGAAACAAATGATTGGATTAAAAAAATTACATCTGGAATAGATAAAAAATATTTAAATTTGACATAAAAAAGAATTGGAGAAGCGCAATAGGAGCACAGAGATGATTTACTATGTAAAAGTATATATATTTATATATAAAAAGTAAGGTCTAAAAATGATTTATACATAAAAAATGTTCAACTACTTGATCCAAAAACCTACTTCATTATCACCAACTGCTGTTCAACTTAGGTATTGCAGTATTAACCTGAATTTTTTTTACAGGAAATAAAGGAACACATCAAAAGAGATATGATAACAATTTCTTAAATTATGTTTTCGTTTTCCTGAATGCACCCAAGATCCCAGTAGTTTTTATAAAAGTTATTCCTTTAAGAAGCTTGAATTGAAGAAATGTGTACATTTAACTATGGCTATTCTTTTAACTGATAGTTAACTGTTTTCAATATTATCACAGTTTCAACATTTCACACTTCATGAAAATGCAAGTCTTAATTATTTTTCCAATAGTTAAAAGCGCAAGAACATTACATGTTTGAATGAAGGGTTTTTTTCTTGAGGAAAAATTATGTTTGAATATTTTAAAAGCTGTAATGCTCATATATTTTTCATGTATAGTGACTATTTTTAAGAATTTTTCTTATAATAATAGAATGCTTTGTTACTCTGATAAAATCAAATTGTTTTAAATTATCAAACAACCTATCACTAATGGAATAAAATATCATGGGACATTTTATAGTTGGTATATTTTAAGCTTAGCAGTAATAAAATATTTTTATGGTTTCTGCATATCATGATAATGGTTATTTTACTAAATTCAAATATTGTTTCTAAGATTTTTCATACCTGTTGTGTATATGATTACTGTTATTGAATAACAATTATAAATGATATTTTAAATTATAATAAGGTATTATTTTTTTAATTGCGTTGTGTATTTATTATTTTATTTATTTTTCTACCCAGATCCAATCCTGAAAAATAGAAGCAGAAACTGGCTTTGTTTTAATAATTAGAAATTTCTTTTTATTCACTTATAAAGTAACAAAACTATTTAAACACATATCACTCAATTATTTATAAATCACTTATATTATATCAAGATTACAACTTTGCTACCAACACGATTCAGCATTCACGTGGAGTTCATAATGATACTAAATAGTTTAAAGTTATACTCGTATTATTACGTAAAGTTATATAATAGGTGGTACCACACTTGGCTGGAAGAACATTTTAAAAAACATTAACTTACGTACAAACAGTGACTAGGCCGGCCTATTTAGAGGGCTTCCAAAAACATGCTTATAGCTAGTACGAGGAGGCTTCCTTCATCTGGATCGTAATTTCAGTTTCTTCGGAATAAAACTACATTGGCCTTTTTCTTCTTCTTCTTCAAACTTTAATTATATTTAAAATATGTAGGCTTTTATTAACCGGAAATTTCAATTTTCCTGCCACTCGAATCCACTAAAGCGTCAAGCTGGAATCACACACTCACAGGGTTCCTTTTTTGAGTCAAAGTCTTGCAGCCTTTTCTTTTCTCCTTTTCTCTGGCGCCGACAAGTCCCTTCTCTCCTCCCTTCGCTTTCGCTTTTCGAAACCGGTTTCCTTCAAGTCCTACGTTAGGGCATCTCATTTCGTCAATATGGGGGGGGGGGATTATAGAATATAATAAAAAAAAGGACTTTCAGCCAGAAAGAAAAAAATGGGTTGTTTAATTTCTAAAAATTATCCAGCCAGTAAATACAACATACCTTAAATAACATCTTAAATCTATTTAATTGTTCATTTATGATAAAAAATTAAAAAATAAGTAAATTTTAAATTAGTAAATAATTAAGAAACAAAACATTAAATATTTAATATTTTATTGATATAAGGTGTAAAACATACAGGAAATATAAGTATCAACTTAATATTTTGTCAGTATATATTCTAGCTGGTAAAGAAACTTTGTTTTGCAAATGTCAATTGTAATAAATAATAAGTTAAAAGTAAATTTTAGATTTTTAGTTACTTATATTTTTATTAAAAAATATATAAAATAGGATTTGCAATACATTGATATTTTATACATGGAAACAAGGTAATTTTACAATCAAATAAAATGGAATAAGGTTATCACTGAAACTCTAAACATTCAAATAAATATTTCTTAGAATCATAAATGTTTTAATAAAATTGTGAAACATTACAAATTTACAACCAATAATGCATCTTTTTTTTTATATAATTCATTCAACTATTAGCATTTCGTACTTTAATAAATACTTCATCAAAATGTACAAATACTTCAATTTCCTTATTCAGTTTCTTAAAAAAAATTCAATATTTAAGTCTATAAATCTAGGTTTTATATTATCCAGTACCTTGTCTATAAAATTTCTCATCGATAACTCAATCCTGGAAATCTCCCATTTCTTGAATGCGAATATGAGCTTTCAATCTTTGTTGCATTGGCATGTTCTTCAAATATGGCAATAAACTCATAAGAAAATTGAACTCTGGATCAAGCAAATTATTTGAAATGATAGAGTTTATCCTTAAATAATCTTGATAAGGCGAAGTTCCATCATCTGGAAACATTTTTTGAGCCTTGCATTGTGGAGACCTTAGATTAATACCTTGAACAGGACTGTGCTTGATGCAAGCCTTTAAGTTAAATTATGAATTGTAAGTAATATGTTTAACATTATTTACATATAATTTTATTAACAAATTGTTTAGAAATATATCTGTAAAAATAATGCATACATATAATGTAATTTTTAGATCAGAAAAGTAGTGAGATAATATTAACGTTTAAGCATTACATAAAATTTGATAAAAAAAAAAAATCCAATTTTATTAAAAATACTTAACCCCTTAAGCAGTTTGCACATGCGGCGTACGGGCATCGATATTTTCTCCTTTCATTTTCTGGTTTGCCTGTATTTTTCATTATTGTAAAGAGACTAATTAGTATTAATATTTTTCAACAGATGTCGGGGCTTGTCCATGTAATTGCAATGCTTTTCATTCAGGTTTTTCTTTGTAGCGAGAAAGCAGGAATTTTTATGTGAAATTTTTGTTCTACTGTATTTAACATTTGTGAGTTTAAAACCTTGTCTTTCATTATGAATGTAATAAACAATGAAAATACTTTCTAATTAGATGAAGAACTACATTATGATACATATATTTGGATTATTCTTCAGATGATACATGTAGTGAGCTCAGCTTTGATGAAGATATGAGTTCTGCAAGAATTTTTACTGAGGTTGATGTGAAAAATTCACCTGTTCCGTGTCCTGCCCGGATTACGACTTCTGAACTGTTTGGAAAAGTGTAAACTTCAAAATTCACTGTATGTATGAGAGAAATTTTAGTAGAATTGGTAAACCATTCTTCACTGCATGCAGAATGTACTTGAGAAAAGCAAATATTTAGGGGTTTTTGGTTCTAAAATTATAAAATAGAAAATGTTGTAAAATCGTTAAAAGTGAAAAAAAATTTTTTTTATTATTCTTATTCTATTAAGTATGGCACTTAATTATATGCAATAAAAAATATGCCTTTTTTGGAAGCATTTCTGGTAAAAAATTAACCGCTTAAAGGGTGAAAGCATTTAAAATAAAATAATATGAAAAATAAAAATTAAAATAATTGAAATTAAATGAAAATGAGAACTATATTGCACACAAAATTTGAAAAAGAAACAAACACACAAAGTTTGAAAAAGAAGCATAAGTGAACTTGTAAGAAGTGAATAAATTTATAAATGTTTTGTTATTATGTTTTTTTGTTTGGTTTAATAGTGAATGAAAAATACTTTAATAAAATTTTAAATAAATACACATACAATAAATGTGAATTGTTAGTATATCATTTAAAAACTATTAAAAATGTATATATAAAGAGATATCAATACAAATATATATACTCCATTCTCAAAATTTGAAAAAAATGTTCTGCTAAAAGTTATTAAAACCTAAATTGCGTATTAGTTAATTAAAATTAAAACTAAAAATAAGTATTTCATATTGGATTAATATTAAAAATCATTGTAATAAATAACTAAGCAATATTGTGTGAAATATGAATGATTAAATATTAACTTCATAAATAATAATAATTATTAAGAAAATGAAAAAGAAAACCTATATATATTGTGTCATAGATTTATTCAAAGGATCACTCCAGATATATGAAACAAGTTAAGTATCACATAAGAACAGTATCATAAAGCAATAAAAAGAACAAACATTTAAAGTAATAATTAGAAAAAATTAATATGGGAACAAAAGTAAAAAAATTAAAAATTTTAAACGACAAGGAAAGGAACAAAGGATGATATCTTCACAGGGAATTCATGAAAGTTCTGCAGTGCCATGTGATTTGCTTATCTCACCCTGTATCAGAAAACCTTTATCTAATTCTGGCCATAAAAGATGCTTGCATTTATACATTAGATTGAAGGATGCTTATCTTATTATGATAATGTGCCATGCAATTATGGCCTGTTTACCGTCTGAAGTTTGGCACAACATATTTTCAAGAGTCTAGAAAGTTAGCTCAGCATTTGTTGGTTAATTTTTCTGCTTGGTCAGACTGACTCTTGGCTAGTGAATCTGCCTTTTTATTTCAAACGATACTCACAAATGAAGGGATCCATTAGAAAATGTTTCTTTGTATTTAAAAAGAGAGTTTGTGATTTATCTTATGTTTGAGATAATCTCTTTATCCATGTCATCATTTATAGCTACTGTCTTAAATGGTTGCTTTAGAACTAATTAGAATAATTGCTTTAGAGAAACAATTAATCATTACCTTGCGATTTTTTAGAATACCTGTCTCAGTGTCTTGTATTTTAGAGCCATCAGTATACATTCTATTCCATTCCAATTTAAAGTATTGTGCGTGTAATATACATATGTTTGATCTTAAAATTGTATCAGGAGTTTTCTTTTCCAAGTCATTAATATCCAGCTCGTATTTGATATCCATATATTCAAGAGAATTAACTATGATCTTGTTACACTACATTGGTTCATTTTTATCTATTTTTGGTAGTAATTTCTCCCATGTCTCTAAGGGAGATATTTGGGTTTTCATGATACTAGGATTGCTTTTGTTCATCCATTGATTTCAATTTAATGAAGATATTGGCTGCTTGTTTCTTGATTTCAGAATCTGTTGGTGAATTAGAGTATAGTTTTGCATGACTAACTGGAATAGATTTTAATGTTCTTGCAATGATTTGAAAAGCTTTATTTTAAGATCTACCAGAGCCAGTCTATCTACCATGTACAAATATGTACAAACATACACGATATTTCTTTGAAGTGTTGACAAATTTAGATGAGTGAAAACTATCAAGATGAAAAATGCAAAAAAAGTTTGGCTGGTTAAAAGAACAAAATATGATTGAGTGGAACCAAAAAATTAAGTAGGAAAAATCACTAATTCAACAGCAAAGATTTTGTTTGTTGTTCATCAGTCAATTTTTGCACATGAAAGCTCGAATAATTTTATGAGGATTTTGAACCATTACAAATATTCAAGCCTAAGATGGGAATTGAAGTCCTAAATCAGTGAAGTCTTAGAGCTCAAGAAAAATAATTAAAATAATTATTTTAAGTTGTTCCCATAAAGATAACTACAAAGACAATAGTAGATTATCAGATGCACTACGAAGAACTAAGAATATAGATAAAATCAGTTGTAGCACACAGTATGTGAAATGAAATTTTCCTGTTTCTGTATAGGCATCTGATACTAGTAATTTACAATATTCTCCAAAGGAGCCCGAAAGGCTTTGGGATAATATAATCAAGTAGTAGGTTCACAGTATCCAATCTATCTCCTAGGACATTCTTCATTTGTGTTATACTATTGCAAATCAGTAATGTTAAATCTTGTATATTGAATTAGTAATGACACTTAATCTGAAAATTTGGTTGAGCAATGTTTGCTCAGATTTTATCTTTGCAACATAAATGGAAAATTTGCATTGACATAATCTTTTGCTCAACAATATGGATTAATTTTTGTTTTCCTCCAATTATTATATTATTCTACAGTGCCTTCCTATATAATGTCAAATGAATGTTTTTTCTTAAATTCATTATTCTTTTTGGTCAACTCAATGTCACTTTTTTCATAAGTACTTTTGTAATACCATGTCTTTGATAAAATTCTTTCTAAGACCTGCTATAATTCTTTTAGATGATCAAGAAAACTATCTTTATATACAGTCATGTCCATAAATTAAGGATAATGCAAGTTCAGGCAAAGAAAGAGACAGAAGAAAAACAAATGTGACTTATTTGTAAAGTCTATTTATTAAAGAAAAGGTAAAGAGCAAAAAAGATGCTATGTGTTTGACATCATTAATAAAAATTGCGATTTTTACTCCCTGGAGCAAATTGTAAAAAAGAATCTATTTATAAAATCGAATGTAATATGGTTGATATGATGGTTAGTATACATAGTATGCCCTCCAGACGATGCAATACATGCCATACAATGGCTAGGCAAGCTGAGTATCAAATTATCGATCTGATCTTGGGGAATATTACACTACTGATCAAGCAATGGTCTCTGAAGTTCCAGTAGACATGTGGGAGAGGGTTGATGTTCTGCAATTTGTCGGCCAAGCATGTCCCACACATGCTCTATTGGATTCAAGTCTGGTGAGTATGCTGGCCAACCTGTACGAGTGATATCTTCCGGTTGAAGGCATTCATCTACAATGTTTGCACTGTGCGGACTGTCATTGTCATCCATAAAAACAATTCTACAATCAGAGCCCCAAAACAAATGTAAATGTTGTTTCAGAAAGATATCTCAATAGGTGGTTACATTCATGGTTACATTCTAACATGCAGGTTGATTCTGGAATCCAGAATAATTCCTCCCCAAAATAGCAATCCTGCACCATGTAACAGTGTCGTTCAATGGTGTTCTCTTGGTGGTAAAGGGTACCTGGCCCTTTCCATATGAATGTCCGGCAAGAATCAGATTGAAAGCTAAACCTGGACTCGTCGGAAAACTTCACACAAGACCACTGTTGGGGTGACCACAATGCATGGTTTCTACTCCAGGCTAACCACAGGCAACAGTGAGTTGCAGTAAGTGGAACACATCTGACAGGCCTACGAGCATATAGACCAATGTGCCCTAATCATCTGTATAGGGTCTGCCTTGAAACTGTTGTACCGGTACCTGAAGAGACAGGTCTAAAGCCGGGCTCCATCTGTTTCTTTTGACAGTAACTGCCAAATACTGGTCCTCATTCAGATTTGTAAATTGAGGATGATTTGTGCTGTGACATCTACTCACATTACCATCATCTTGAAACCGTTGCCAAAGCATGGAGATGATACTGAGATTGATTCCAAGTTCCTCGAACACTTTCAGCTGGGTACGTCCACATTGCAGATGGCTGATAATTCTAAAATGTAAAACATCATCTGAATACTTCCTTTCTGCCATAACTATAAGATTATTGTATTGAAAGGCTTTTAAATCGCTTCTAAAAAATTTTACTTATTTGCAATCATTCCTTATGGACCCCTCTCTTACACTCTCATCATTGTGATGTACTATAGGTGCCATCTGGTGGTTTTTTGGAATTTGCAAATTTTTCTTTAAGATGTGTGTGATAATCCTACATGGGAAATTTTAATTTAGAGTTCAATTTCTGTGTGGTTCTGAATTATCCTTAATTTATGGACACAAGTGTATGTATATATAGAAAAATTTAAAGACATTTTAAATACAATCATTAAAATTCTATTTTCTCAGTTTTACACATTATCCCTATAATAATAATTATATATATATATATATATATATATATATATATATATATATATATATATATATATATATATATATATATATATATATATATATATAATTGATTCAACTGTTTTCATGTTTAGTATAATGAAATAATAAATTCTTCAAACTTGAAATAGCAGTGAACATTGTAAAAAATGATCATGAGGCATTTTTTAACTATTTTAATTTAAAAAGATTAGCTTATTTAAGTTGCATTTTTTACAAAGAAGTTTTTTGTTTTACAAAAGAAGTTAAAAAAAACAATAACATAGTGAATATGGAGAAAGTGTTTTGAATAAGCTGATAAATATTGCATTATAAAATGAGTAAGTATTATTATTTGTAAAAACAAATTTTATTGTATTTTAACAAACAACTGAGCTTGCTTCAACAATAACCAACTAAATTATTTTATAAGGAGAAGCTTAATTATTTTCTCATGTTGTACAGTAATAAAATTTCACATGAATCTACTTATTTACGTATGATTCACATAACACCTTATACAGTAGAATATATAAATAGTGGGAAAATAAAATAGAATGATCATGGCTTTATGAATCACATTTTTATCAGCACATTGAGGGAGGCAATTTAGAAAGGAAACTTTATGTGATCATACTTCCTTCATAAAATAAGATTATTCAACTTGCAATCGATTTGTCATTTTTTTTTCTTTCCAAATATCTATATTGATTAAAAAAAAAAAAAAAATTAAATTTATGTTAAAAAAAAAACTGAATTTAAAAACAGAGTAACAGACATTAATAACAAATAAGGTAGAATAACTACAGATGTTTTGTCAATTTAATTAAGAAAGTTTTTAATTAAATTTAATTATAATTTTAATGCCTATCATTTCAAAATTTTTAAAGTTAAGGAAATTACTTGGAGATTTATTTGGTGTAATATTATATCCTGGTTTAATGTAAAAAAAATTGAAATGTAATTAATTTTTTATTTAATAGAAGTTATTTCCTTAGTTTCAAGCTTGAAAAGTCCTGAAGAATATCAGTTTTTTTTCATTAATATTAAACAATGGTTTTTGTACACAAAATGAATTTAATTTCTTACATATATATATTTTTTTTTTACTTTAAAGAACAGAAATTTTACCAAATATATGCATGTATTACAATTCAATATGTGGGTTGAAGTTATAATTATTAAAACAGTAAAATTAAACTTTTAAGTTTGAAATTAATAATTTTTTTTAAAAAAATTACTATGCAAAGTCTTGTTAACTTTGCAGAGCTAAAAAATATTCTTCAAATTATGAAATAAACTAAAGTTTATTCTTTAAATTAATTTTTTTACATCTTCAATGATGCTTTTCAAATGATGCCTTTTTATGTTAGAAAACATTTTATTTTTCCAACACTGGAAAGTCATCAAAAATATTTAAAATTTAGAAAAATAATCATTTACTGTATATAGTGGTTTCATATGTTCTAAGGGCATGTGAATATTTTTCTCTTAACACCTTAACAAAATGATATTGCTTCACAATTCCAAACTAGGATGATAATATATTGCTAATCTCTATACAGACACATAAATTCACTAATTTCAATATTGTTAAATTTACTTCAGAAATCCCAACATATGGAAAGGAAGAGATTTCTGAAGAAGCCACATAAAAGTTTGAATAGCTTTTCTACTTTATGTGTACATATATTGTCATTTACATTTTTCGCCTAATGAAACTTAAACAAAATTATGAAAGAATATTATAATTTGATTAAATGGAGTAATTTATTGGAAAAGAATTGGTAGAACATACTTGTTAAAATTTGCCTATGTTTTGATAAGGATTAAGGTTAGCCTTTTTGATAAGGTTAGCCTTTTCATCCCTGCTGTACAACTGTTGTAGCAAGAAAGTGAGTGTCTCAGAAGACGGATGTGGTACACCAGTTGTACTATGGACTTTTTCCCATTCAAATTTCTTTGTGCAGTTTAGAAAGATTTAATTTCTTTTTGTGTTTCTTTCATGTGTGAAAGTCGTAAAAATTAGGGACATGTCTGTTCAGAGAGTTTTGGCAAAAAACGGTTTTATTACCTCCTCTTTATAAAAAGGAAGCATATTCATCCTCACTTTAGCAAATTTTTTCATTGTAATCAGTTACTTTTTGCCGCTAGAAATAAAATTAAAAATAAAAATGAAAATACTTCCAATCATAAATTTAGATGTGATAAATATTTAAGAAAGTTGCCTTATAGTTGTGTCAGTCTTTCTTCTACGTAGTTTCAATATCTGTACAAAATAAAAATAATCACAGTTTTTGCTTTTATAAATAATTTATAAGAATAGTTTACAAGAGAATTTATAAGATACACAATTATATTATATATCTATAATAAATTCATATAAACTATGCTTAATATATTATAAGAATTTATTCCCTATATAAAGCTAATGTTGTGATAAGAACTTTATAAAAATAATTTCTGAGACTAATATTGTGGAATGCACTATTTGAATGAACATTTTTCAAGTTCTCAATCAAATAAGAAATGAACAGAATATTACTATTTATTGTATGACAAACAAAATTTTAGAAAACAATCAACCTGAATGCTGCATATAAAGTAGAAACTCAAGATTTGTATGGATACATTCATCGTGCAAAACGTTTCATATTTATTTACACAACACGCAGAAAGGAAAGGTCTATTTTAAGCCTTTTCCTTAAAAGTGAATGATGAAAAAGCATATACTTTAATCCATTCAATATAGAAATTTGTCATAAATAAAAATACTTAAATCAAAAGAACACAAATTATTACTGTATTTAACACACAGATTTTTTTATCTTTTTCAAATGCAACTTCAGCAATTTGCCTGAACTTACCTATAAAAAGAAATATTTGTTCAGAATATCTTTATTTACATTTTTAATACCAGGCATACTGTTTTTAGGAATGTTTTTGAAACATTCAGTTAGTTTATTGCTTATCATTTTTATTATTACTAATTGCAAATTCATTACTTTAAAAAAGTCTGTAATTATTTTAAATAATTATTTTAGAAAATTCTCTGTAATAAATTAATATACTGCATATCACTTAGTTTTTGAAACAAACAAAATTTGTTTCATAAATGCATGCATATAATCTTAAAATTCTTATAACATTTATTAATTTGGTATGTAAAATAATGAATGGAAAAAAAATAATTGCTTGTCGATAAGTATAGTATTTATGGTAAACACATTTACATTTTCATGAAAATTACAGCAGACTTAACACAATGTATCACTGTCAAAAGATAAAGATTCGTCTTGGTGAAAACTTCAGCACTTAAATGGGGTGAAAATGATCCTCTCCTTCTGGTCAAGAGGGTAGGAAGTGTTATCTTCTCGCGCCGCCGTATGAGCAATTTTTTTAAACAGTGATGCCAGGCTCAAAAGGTTAAACAGCAATTTAATTAAAATAAATATATTGAAAGAAACTTGCAAGCCAACTAATTTATAACCGCAAAACAGGATTCTTTAATAGAATTTTATACACATTTTCTTGATATCATGAGAAAATGAGATCTTACAAAGATATGATTTGAAGATCTTGATTTTGTTATTTTCGAAAGAACTTAATCATTGCATAGAGTTAGTAGATAATTGATAAGTTATTAGAGAAAATTTCTCAAATAATAACTAACTCAGTATGCTCCATAAACATTTATGTAGTTGCTTTTCTATTCATTTATAAATCTAACAAAAATACTTTTAATTTTTTTACACACATATTTAGAAAATGTTTTAATTCAAAACATTTCAAAAATAATTTTTTTCTCTGCTTGTTTGTTGAATAAAATTAGAATATAATAGAAATTGTTCGTACTACCTCATTACTATCTTTTAATTACTTCAAAATCGTAATATCAATCAAGCTAAGTATCATTAAAATATGTCTAATTTTGCCTAGTTGACTTTATTCTCAAAGAACACTCTTTAAAAAAAAAAAAAAAAAAACTTAGACATCTTTAGAAAAAGAAACAGCAGAATCACTAATTAAAAAAATAATCCAAAAAGAACTTTTTTATTTTCACATAAATGGAAAATTTTTTAAATTTTAAAATGTTAAGAAATATAATTAGAAGTTATATGTTAAGAAATATAATGTTAAGAAATATGTTTTAAATATTTTTGTCGGAAAATAAAACAAAATTAACAAACTAATTTAAATGATTTTATATTAAAACAATTAGAGTGATTACAAAAATATTCATTATATTTTTTAAATAAAATTCTTTTTCATATTACAATAAAATTTTCAACGTCTGATTTGAATTTATTAATAAAAACAAACTTTACAGTGATCACAATGAATCTAAGTTATCATAAAGAGTAACAATTAGGAAACAAATATAAAAGACTAACAAAAATTTAGAAAGTTCAAAAGACTCAACTCCAAATTAAACATAATTATGCAATAAAACGTTTGTGATGTTAATATACAATACTCACAATTTATTGCAAAAAGTATTGTACTTTTGTTAGTTTATTTTTGCTAACAAATATTCTTAAATGAAAGATGGGAAAATATCAAACTTTATATATATTTTTATGCAACAAAATAAATACAAAAATTAGATTATATAAAAATAATATAATTTCTTTTAATTCTTTTAATAATAAAAAATTGTAATTTGGTTTCCTAATTTAAGTTAGATTATTTTGCAAGTTAAATTATTTTTCATGAAATTGCAATGCATTAAAACTAGTTTTAGCTAGCAAGTTAATTTGCTACTCAATGATACGATTTTTTTGCATGGGAAAGCTAATTGCATACATATGATTAACTTGTTAATCATTAGCAAGCCAACAAAAATTTGTTTTAATATAAATTTTGAACCACTATAAATAACTACATCTAGGATGGAAATGAAATGCATTAACTGTTGAATAAAAGAATAAAATGAGGCCCAAACCAAATAGTTTGCTACCAGTTCAACAAAACCAGCTTTTATACACAAGTGCTTAGAAAGTCCATATTAGCTTTAAAAAGACATTCTTCAAAATCTTTGGAAGAATTTTTTAAAAATTAAAACAAAATATTCTAATACTAATTTTAACACAATTATAAGATCAAAATAGTTACTAATTTTGAAAGTATAAGCATTTTTAATGGGATAAAAAATAACCTGAAGGCCAGAGTCATCAGAGCATTCTCCAGAATCAGTAGCACTTTCTATCTTCTCATTATTTGAAATCTTCACTAAATGAACAGATCTCAGTGTAGAAGGATTTCCATTCATTTCTAAAATAATATGAAATTAACCTTTCTCAATAGGAATTATTTCTCAATTAGTAAATTGATTAAAGAAGATAAATATACACAGTCAAAATATTCATGACATTTACTGAACTTGCTAATAAGCATACATAACCAATAAAAACTGATTAATAAGTAAATTTTATTAAAAAATTTTACATGCTGATATAAAATTAATCACTTTACATGAAAGCAATAATAGAAATATGTATAGAAGACCAAACAATGATTAGAAACATAAACAGAATGTATAAGTAATCATAAAAAAATTTTTCTCTATCATTAGAACAACATAAAATTAATGTAAAATATTTATAACGAACTAATTCACCTGATGAATTTAATTTATCCAGAGAGGAACAATTTGTAAAATCTTTTGTTTCAGATTTTACAATGGGATGTTGAGACACATGAGAAAATGATGTCTTTGGTGAGTGGTTTGTGCTTTTAATAGAGTTAAGTATTTGCTGAACAGTATAAAAGTATTTCCATTTGGTCTGTGGCAACTGCTTTTGTACACTGAAATATGAAATGTTGTTAAGATATGTATATGTATATACATATACATGTATACTAATAATACATACTAATAAATAGATACATACTTTACTACAAAAAATTATTCATTTTGAGCTACAAAAAAAACTTTAAAATAGTTATTAATTAAAAACAATTTTTAAAATAAACAAAGCAACATAATTGAAATTTGAAATTTTTACTTAGATATATTATCTTTAGTGACAGACTACTATAGCATCTTATTTATGTCCAACTTGATTTCAGATTACTCATGTCCAATATTGATAATAAATTGTTAGAAAGAAATTTATAGGAGCTATTTAATAAAATAAATTTTAGAAAATGTTATATATATATATACTAATTACCATATTCTTAAAAGTGTAAAATTACATTACTTATACACTTTTTTTTAATTTATATATATATATATGTGTGTGTGTGTATGTTAGGTTAGGTAGGTAGGTATGCATGCATGTATGTATGTATGTAAGTACATTATTTATCCCATTGTCAATGTATTAATGTGTGTGGGAATGTAATTTTACACTTTTATGAGTATAGAAAGAAATTAACTTAAATAATTTCTCAAGTAATTGGGAACGTACGGAATTAAATGTTCTACTACCAAATTATATTCAATATGAAATAATAGTCTGGTAAATATTAGTACATTACATTCTTATAATTTGCAACTGGCCACAAAAAAAAAAAAAAAAAACTGTTTCCCTATATTTTATTACTGTTTTAAAACCATTTTTATTTTTTTATTTTTTTTAAGAAGAATAAAAACATGAAATATTTCTGATGCCAAACATCATGGACATTCCATAAAATATACCAATATTTTTTTCTAAAATATCAAGTATCTATATCTGTAATGATCTGATTTAATCAATTCATAAGTGTGTGAAGACCCTTGACATTTTAAACAACTATTTATTATTAACTTATTTGATGATTATTTTATTGTGACTCAAATTAATATTAAAACACCTGTATGATGTAGACCTCACAAACCATAAGGTGACACATTAAGGCCCTCACTACTAAGCATCTATGCTGCTGGATTACAGAACCACGCTATCAGTCCACACAAAAAGAATCCCAATGGCACACAGTGTTCCCAGGTGGTCACCCTCACAAATACCCACCACGCCCGATGATGCTTGACTTTGGTGATCACAAGACAATTAAAGTCATGATCATGGTATGGCCGTTGACATATTAAAAAAACTCTACTAATCCAATTTTTTTTTTTTTTTTTTTTTTTTTTAGAAATCTGTTGTACAAGAAATACGCATATAAGTATGATATCCCCCTCTAAGAGATTTCTCGCTAAATCTAGCACCCTTTGTTTTGATTGTAGTGTTGCCAGTGTGAGTTTTTGACTTCATTACAGTGTTGCCAAATTCACTTTTTGCTATTTCTTAGATTTTTTAGTTGCCAGCTTTTGTTTTTCTCATGTTTTATGTAATCTTTGTCATATTTATGCTTCTTTTCAGGGGCAACAGCATTTTTAGTGAAACTTCACATTTTTAGTTTCACTTCAAGTTGAGTTTTACTACTAAGCACAATTTAAATTTTTTTTCTTTTTAAATTTGCATGTTGCTGTCTTTTTTGTTCATTTTTTTAAATTAATTTATTTTTTAATTTTATTTAATGGATATAAAGTGCAACAATTTAACTGTTTAATCATACTTATTTTTTATTTCACTTTGGATATAGCATAGTATATAAATATTATCTTTTATATTCACATTTTTTATTTCACTGTGGATATAGTGCAGGGATTTCAATACTGTCTTTTATATCCGTTTTGCTTTTCACTGTGAATATAGCTCCGGAATTTCAATCTTGTCTTTTATATAAATTTTGAATATCACTATGGATATCGTGCCAGAAATTAAACTCTGACTTTTACATTCATTTTTAATTTTGCTGCCCCGGACAAAAAAAAAATGAAAATAAAAATTTCATTTTAATTATTTTTTGCAGGCATAGAATTCCTAGAGATGTGTTAAGTATTTAAATTTCCAATAATATATGAAATTATATAATCATTCAATTTTTTTAATTATTCTAGATTTGTCTACTTTTATATAGTAAAAAGTAGAAAAAATTTGATATGATCACCAACAGAGTGGGATATCCTACTAGTTCTGAAATAGTATACATTACAAAAGGATTAAATTGCACCACCTGGAATATGTGCCAAATGAACCAAATCAGATAACTGTACTAAAATGGATTTGTTGATATGATGAATTTTGATCTGTATAAAAACAATTGCAATTATATGATAGCCTTTAATGCTTATAAGCACAATAATTTAACACAAATGTTAATTTTTTTAAAAAACTATGAAACAAAAAATTAAAATCCTATTTTTTTAAATTTAAGTTTGGATATATATATATATATATATATATATATATATATATATATATATATATATATATATATATATATATATATATATATATATAAGATAGAGAGAGATTATGATTAAATTTATAATCTTATTTTTAACCATTTAATATTTTTGAAATTGAGCTATTTTTTGCCATTTCATGCAACAACATGCTCAATTTGCTTTTTTCAAGAGACAATTAACAATGAGATCAAAGATAATATTTTTATTTGAAATGAAAACTGTGTCAAAAAAATTTTCTTTTTAAATGAAAGTTATATTTGCCTTTACAATGCAAATAAAAAGTCATTAGTGTATATTATTTTTTCTTGTTCCTTGTGCTGCCATTTCAACTATTTTGATTTTGTGATGCGAATGTTCATGTAATAAAACGCAAGCAACTTAATGCCAACTCATTCAGATTATGAGAAATTAAACAATTTTCTATACAATAGGAATGATAAAATAAGAAAATAAAATAACAATATATTGATAATATTCTATTTATTAAATTTTAAAATCAGTTATCTTCTATTTCAAGAATACACATGTTATACAAAACTTTACGATATCTAATAGAAAATTCCTCCATTTATTTTAATAGTACATTAAATGTTTGGATTGAAAATTTATAATGTAAAAATAAAATGAACTTGAAGAGAAGTTTGTTGGCTTAGTTAAAATATACTAATTTATAAATGTTAAACAAACAATACCTATAGCATATATGAAGAGCTCAAGACATACATCTTAAATTCAGATGAAATTTATAATGCATAATTTCAAATTTACATGAAAAATAAATATATAGGAAAAAAATTCAGTGTATAAGAAAAAATTGGAAAAAATTAAAAGTTAACGTGACAATCATATGAAAAATCATAAAATAATTAAAATAAAGTATAAAACATAGAAAAATTAGTTAAACAAACCACGCTTAGCAAATTTTTATATGTATTTTTGAAAATATATCATTACTGAATCATCATTAACACAGTAAAATTAATTACTACAAATGAATTAACATACAGTGTTACTCAAACAATAATATATCTGGATAAGACCATTAAAATGAATTAATTTTTACACTTAAATATTTGTAATCAAATTAAGTCTCTTACTTGTAAATATGTTTTTCATTTTATATTGAACTTCTAAATATGATCTAGAAAATCCATAAAAACTCATCTGGAGAGACATTTGCTTATACAATCGCTTATGTCTCTTACTACTTACTCTTACTATCTAAATTCATTATAATAATCTTGCCACATCTTTAATAATACTTCAGTTTCTTCATCAGTCCAATTGCCTTTTCGTACCCTCTTTTCATTTCTATCAAATTCACTTATTTCCATTGTAACTAAAATGTTAATCAATGCTAAAAAATAGTTTAAGGTGAAAAGAATTTCAATTCGAAAATTTTTAACTCTTTTGTAGTTAAAATTTAACCGAGTATTGAAAGTTTATACTTATATATTTATTTAATATTAACAATATAATATTTTCGATGTTTGTTTAGCATAAATATAATATTAATGTGAGTCAAAATTGTTTTTTATTACTGCAGATAACAATTCGTAAATAACAACAAACTTAATTCAATTTAGTTTATCAACATTTATATTCGAGTGATGATTGGTAATACTTTTATTCTTTTTGAAATAAATTTTAGGATAACGCTTTATGTCACAATTGATAAACTATAAATGTTTCTTTAACATAAGATATTTTTTAACATTAAGATCAGCTGGGAAAAAACCGACTCAGAAATACAATCCTCAACATTCTCAAATTGAATTTTTATCAACAAAGATTGTTAACGAAACCATTAAATTAGTCTATAATAAATAGAAAACATAATTTTAAGATATTGTAAATATTTTCATGCATATATATAGGATAGATTTGAGAGAACAAACGGAAAAACAAAAAAACAGAACTTTTCCAAATTAAAATATCATTATAACAGAAATAGATATTGAACTATACTTATGTCAACTTTAAAATACTTCTCTCTTTTCGACAAAAGAGAAATTATCATACATATTGACATTTATAATTAGTTCAAGACACTTTATATACCTGTAAACACGGTCATAACAAAAATTATAAATATCACTGTTTAAAAATATTTTTTATCGCTTTAAATTTTTAAATCAATCTTTCTTGAATTTTGATAAAACAAAGTATTATTCTCGTATTGACCATTAACCTTGACCACAGGTTAACCGAGAATTCAATAAATCCAGGTAGCAGCCTGAGCTTCGGAATCAGAAAATGGTATTCCCCGATAACCTGATTGAAAAAGTTACTGTACCATTGGTAATTCAACCGTTGAGTGAAACAAGATAGCTCATTGGTCAAATTAGTCATGTGATTTAATACTTAGACAACTGTCATGTAGAATAATACGAAATAAATTACTTTCCTAATTAGAAACCGTCTTGACTATATCGTCTGCATTTCAAAATTTTTTCTTTTTAAATATTTATTTACCGTGTCAACTCTGAAACGGTATTCACCATCAACTTCAGGATGAGTAACCGAGACAAAAATCTGGCTCTACTTTGAAGAACCGTACCTTCTTATAAAGAAAGGTTAAACCTGACTGCGCATGTCCAATATATATATATATATATATATATATATATATATATATATATATATATATATATATATATATATATATATATATATATATATATATATGCGATAAGTGATCATGCGCATTTCTTTTCAACACTGTGTACTATTTAATGTTTACCATTTGCTAAACAAATTTCAAATCTGTCTAATTTAACGATAATTATTTTATACATTAATTTATATTATAATCTACAACGTTTAGAGTTTCTTTAAGTAAACTGAACATAAAACTTAAAAAGAAACCTCAAACGACATCTCTTGATGGAAATCTTGGCGAGATCTTGATATAGGAATATCTAGATTTGATTTAGAACAAAACTTATTTCAAATTGAGATATTCTTCTAGAGGTAATCTATCGCCACTTCTCTCTGGCTTGTAATTGGGGATACTGCAGAGGTAAGCCAATCAACGATTTCAAAAGTAATCTCCAAAGTAAGCAAAGCTATTGCTTTTTTGCGACCGCATTATATTAAAATTTGGCTGATAGCATTGTCTTCTATTGTTAAGATGTTTAATAAAAGAAATGTTTAATTTGCAAAAACGTTCATGTTCCTTTTGGATAAATATTGTAAGTCTAAAAAATATGTAATGGATAAGAGTAAAATTTAAGGAAAGAGCATGGTTTTTAATATCTAGTTAAATTATGCACACCTAGAATTACATGAAAACGTGTGGATGGTAACTATATACATTTATTTATACTTCATTTTACAGTTTCTTTTCTAATGACTGCACACTTTAAATTTATGTGTGATTGAAACTTGGAAATTTTAATTTAAAAAATTTTAAACTATTTGATTATTAAAGCTATACAATACATTAACACCTCTTTTCACCCTCAAATGTTGAAGAAAAAATTAATAACTGGTATTATTTGACAGCACCTGTTTATCAAATGTAATTATGTATTGAGATAATATGTTTGTACACTTAATTCATATTAAAATTAAATAATCTTTTTTATCAATTTTTTAAAGATTTTAAACTTGTATTTCCTTGCAGATCAATGAAAAATTCTTTCACACAGTCCAGTTTCCCAATGTGATTGAAAATATTGATTGTAAAGTATATGAGTCCTCTCACCTGGGAGAATTGATGCAGAAAAGTTTCTCTAAAGAAAAGGTATATTTTCAAATTGTGTGCAATCATTGCATCAGCAGACTTATTAGCTATACAAAATGTTGTGTTAAAGTGGCTTTTGAGTACCCATAACAATACTATTCTAAAGAATGTTATGATTCCTGAAGTGATGCAATGCATTATGTACATCAGATACAATTTCTTGGGTGATAGTAGCTATCCCTGTTATCCATCTTACTTCTGTAAATTAGCCCACAATGCAAGAATTAAGGTGAGTTTTTAATTCCCATGTTGTCAAGAGATAAATTCTACAAATTTTTCAGGAATCTAATTAAATTTGTCTATCAAGTGTCTATAGTAAGATAATGAATAATTTTGATTTTAAGGCTATGTATTTTCAAAAATTATTATAAAATACTAAGCTTGACTATGAAACAGTTAAAGCAAATTAACTACTTTCTTTAAGTAGCTTTATTATTGTCTAATTAATAATAAGTTTGCAGTATAAAAGAATTAACATTAATTATTTATTGAATAAAAACACACTTTAATACCATTTTTTAATGGTACAGTTAACTTGCATCTTTTTAACTCTTCCATAAAGATAAGAAATTCTATTTTTAGCAGAGTTATATTTTGATTTGTTAATTTTATATACCTGTTAATATATTAATTTTAGACTCAGATTACAGAATGTTGCAATGTAATGCTTTTTATTGACTTTTTTAATATACTAAATACAATCTATAAATTTTAGAACTGTGGGAAAAAAAATTTGCTAACATGAGTATTGCAGTAATTGTCAATATTTGGAAAATTTTCCTTGTCAAATTGATGATTTTGAGATTGTAATTTAGTCAACTACCCTAATTTGTGGTGATAAAAGTTTACATCTGATACCCTCTTAATATTTTGATGCCAAGATGTGACTAGCAATATAGCCACTACAAAAAAGCTGAACTAAGATTAATTAAATTTCATTGTCAAATCAAGGGGTACCTTATTCTACACTGAACCAGTGTAAATTAATTTTTTCTGAATGGTAGCATACATGAAAAATGGGTACTTACATATTATCCTGTAGACTTTTTTCCCTTATAAAAGTTATGTCGATGAATTTTGCAAATTTTAATGTATTTTTTTCAAAATTTGGAGGAAATGCCAAACAGTTTACTAATATTTTCATTTAACAAATAAATAAAAATTTTATTTTCAATTTATTTGATGTTAAAAATTATTAAACAACATATATTTTTTCACAGGTGTGGTCAGCAGTATGATACAGAAATGTTGAAAAATATAGCAATGTTTCTAAATGAGCAGTTGTAACAAAATATAACCAAATAAAATTACTAACCATATTTATTTATTTATTTATTTTTTTATTTTTTATTTATTTATTTTTTTTTTTTTGATTTTTATCATGTACAATAAATTGAATATTACAAAATGAATTTCGTACACTAAGCACAAATTAGAATTATAAATTTGATATATTCTAAATCATACACTAAATTGTTGTACTTCATTGTGTGAAATATGATTCACATTAAATTTAAATTTTTTCTTTTGATGAAACAGTTGTTGTGAACTACTCGTGACAGCCAGCTTTCATATCAAAGAAGTATTTTTTTTCCTATTCATATATATATGTGTGTGTGCATGCGTGTGTGTGTGTGCGTGCGTGCGTGTGTGTGTGTGTGTGTGCGTGTGTGTGTGTGCGTGCGTGCGTGTGTGCGTGCGTGCGTGTGTGTGTGCGTGCGTGCGTGCGTGTGTGTGTGTGTGTGTGTGTGTGTACACACACACAGACATATACATTGTTATGTTGAGATGGTAATGAAGCTTTGCATAAAAAATTCTGACATTTACAATTTCTTGTTATGTGTTAAAATAAAAAATTTTGTCTATGCATAAAACAAAATATAAAAATTATCTTTTGTTAATTAATTGGCTATTTAAAAAAAAAAGCTAGTGATTTAATTAAACTGTTTATGTATTCTACAATATTTTTAGAATTATACATACTAAAAAATTTTTATTTTATATCTGATTACTTAAATTTAGTTTTTTTTTTATTTGAAGGGGTTGCCAAAATGTTTTTTGAATATATAACATCGTAAAAATTTACAAAGATATTTTATAAATGCTTTCATCATACATTTTCTAAGGAAACTGATCTTTCCTGGTTTTCTTTGTCAAAGTGTTCTGAATTTAGAAATATGTAATATATTTCTTTTTTGTAGATACTGTATACACTTATTTAACATATACTAATTAATATGCTATTATATTCCTCACTTGTATAATTATTATATAATTTTAAATTTACCAAACTATTCTTGATCTTTTTAAAAAATTTTTTTATTTCTGTGCTTTTATCTCGTGAGATTTAATTATGAATTGTGAATTTAACATATATATATATATATTGTATTTTGTGCATATTGAAGTTACTCTTGCTATGTCATATATCATACTAAACAAATAATGAAATTATTCCTTTTCTATATTTATTAATATTAGCAGTGATAAATACATAATACAATAGTGAATATTTTAAGAGTTTTATTATATATATCAGAGATAACTTCTCATTTAACTAAATGCCTTATTTTGCTTGAGTTGCAGTTATACATTTTTAAAGTGATTCTGTGAAGTAAGGTATTTGGTTTTGTTATTCATAAAAAATGGAGCAAAGATTAATTTGAATTACAACTTTTAAAAAAATATGTTTGACTTTCTGTACTATTTCGAGTGATCAAAAAAATAGTTTGAATTGAATTATATATGTTTATAATATATGCAAATTTTGATTTCTTCATGATTTTTGAAAAAAAATGTTTATTAAATTTGATTTATTGCATTACAAACTATTCTTAAGTTACATCTAAAACCATATTTGAAATAATTCTTACATGTAATTTCAAAGGATACTGTATTTTAATGTTTATTTAAGCAAGAGAGAATATAATAAGTATTTGGTATGCAAAAATATTTTCTGTAAAAAAAATTTAATGGATATAAAAATATAGTAAATAACACATAGCAATTATTTTAATAGAAATATATACATAAAATTTATTTGTATAAGCAAAATTAGTTCTTGTTGAGAGGATAATAGTAAAGTATATCAAATTTTGTGCACTATAAAAAATATATCTATCCAGAATTATATTAGTGTTGAGAGATATAAAATAAATTATAGAGAGGGTAAAAAATGAGTAATAAA
Source organism: Latrodectus elegans (assembly GCA_030067965.1). Classification (NCBI taxonomy): domain Eukaryota; kingdom Metazoa; phylum Arthropoda; class Arachnida; order Araneae; family Theridiidae; genus Latrodectus; species Latrodectus elegans. The sequence continues at coordinate 52,315,259 of CM057819.1, forward strand.
TTTTCTAATTCTGTAATCATGTCTGTAAAAATAAAAATTTAAAAAGAAAAAATTTCGAAATGCAGATTTCGTCAACATGTTTAAGAATTACGAAAGTAATTCGGTATTATTCTGCATGACATTTTCGTAAGTATTACACGCGTAACTAATTTGAACAATGAGCGATCACATTTGACTCATGGGTTGAACAACCAGTTGTTCAACTACTATCGCTATCAGGTTAACCGTGAATAACACTTTCTAATTCTTCGGTTCAGGTTTCTTCCTTATGGTGTTTGAACTCCCGGTTAACCCCCTGGTCAAGGTTAATGGTGGATACAGGGGTCTACATATTCATCAGAGGTTCAAAGACTTACTTCTAGTACACGTCTATTTTTGATCCACACAGAACCACGAATAAACATCCATCAGCCGTCTAATGGACGTCCACATTGGTCCACTGGCAAACGTTATAGAACGTCCAGTAGACGTCTATTTAACATCCATAACGTCCACTAGATATGGTGGATGCTTTCTGAACGTCTATTAGATGTCCCTGGTTGTGTTGGTACCCTAGTAGCAATTCAACACAGGGGTGGTGATTGGGTTAAAGACATTAACCGATTTAAATTCAGCGGCAATAGTGCATGGAACAGTGAACTATTTGTCACCTCGGCCGGGGAGCGGCAGCGGTATCCCCATCGGTTCAGTTGAAGTGCACGGTGTGATGAGTTTGTGATATATTTCCCCGTTATTTTTTTAAGATTCCATGAGAAAAGAGTGATTGCAGCGGTAATATTTTGCCATGCAATTTTGTATTCTACTCGGGTGCCAATGCTGTTTTCTTGTTTAAATATCAAAAATACACTATCGTTATATATAATTTAATGATAGTATATTTTTGATAATAAGCCAGACAATATTAAGGAAAACTTATTTTCAATATGCATGTATTTATAAGTTTTTTATAGATAAAAATACTTGTGGTGGAAGGCTATTTTTTAAAAATACTTATAAATTCAAAGTATAATAAAAAATTCATATAGCATACTTATATATGTGAAATCAAGATGAAATGTGTTTTATCGATCATCTAATATTTTTCCACTCTTGGACATTTCAGTATTTTCAAGATTTTATTGAAGAACACAAAATTAACATTCAATAATTTCAGTTTTAGAGATCTACTTTTATTTTTTTACTGATAGAAAAATTCCAATAAATTTATTTTTTAAATAATTTTCAATTTTCGAAAAAATAAATTAGCAGATTGTTAATAATAATTTTTCAAGTTAGAGATGGCAAGAGCAGTTATTTTTGGATAACGCGTTATTAACGTTACTTTCCAAGGAAATAACATGTTCCAAAAAGCGTTATCTAATAACGGCTTTTTTGCAAAGTTATTTTAAGAAATCCGTTCCCTTTGGCCTTGGAAATTCTATGGAATGAAAGGAAGCTTCCGTGGGTTGACAAAACTGGTTTTTTGAGGAAATGAGGTGTAGGGTCATTGAATCATTGTCTCCATAAGGTTGAGATTTTGCCAATAGGCATATTACACCATAGATTGAAAAAAAAACTTATTATTATTTTATTTAGATTTTTATAATTTGAACTTTACGACATAAAATAGTTCAATATTAAAAAGTAAATTTATTTAAACATTAATTTCAACATTAATATAAATTTAAAAATCAAAAATTTACATAGCATTGTCTTAATATCAAATAAACTTTTATTAAATAAATTATTTGTTGCAAAAATATTTTCAGTTTATGAAATTCATATGATATTTGTAACAGTAGCTTCATTAATGCATAAACAAACACTTTGTAATTCAGTTTCAACTTCATCAAATTTAACAATAATTGATTTTCCTTTCTGATAACCTCATCAGTCCACCCATTATAATAATTAAATTCCTGTCTTGTACACAAAAACAATATCCAATTAAATAATTCTTATTTGGTTAACAAGTACAATATGAAACTAAATCCTTTTTGTCTCTCTCTTTTATTGAATGAATTACAAATGGACATATACTTCAGGACATTTTAATATATTGTACATATTAGCCTGTGAAATTACTTTGCACCATTTTGCAACCAAAGTAAATCACCAAATTTTATTATTTTTTTCACAAAAAGAATCAAAATAAAACAATTTATATATAACTAAGATAACATGTATTGGTTTAAAAATGCATAGAGTTAAATTGAATAGTTTTAAAAATACATATGTAAAATTAGTGTTTTAGCATGTGAGGGAATATTTCATCCTTATTGACTTTTTATCATAACCTTGGTAACAAATATTTTATAGTTTGGAAGAAGTACGCATCAAAATGCAGATATAAAAATGTTTGTATATCCTTTATAGTTATTGATATCTTTAACAGGACAAATACATTTATTGATTTTTTCTTAAATAGGTCAGTTCTTAATGAAAGAAACAATTAGTTTCATCGTTATATAATTTGTATATTATAAATTGATAATTATTTTTCTACATCTGGTGCATACTAAGAGAAACTAGGTATTACTACTTATATAATGAAATATTCAGGCATTCTCAAAACACTTCAGTACTTTTCAATTAAAATCCCAATCATACTATTTGCTCTAAACAAAAAAATATACATAATTTTATATCATCTTTATTGTACCCAATTGAGTTCTAGCAAAAAAAACTACTAAATGCAAAGTATTTTAAGAATCATAGTATTTTTATAAGAAATAAACAAGGCATTAATATATTTTCGTAATCAATTCTATGATTCCGTTATGCAGAAACTATATAAACGCGTGACATATATTCACGTGGATGTCAAAATTTTAAGAAAAGAATTTAATAATTACCAGATACTTTTAATCTATAATTTCCGCAACTTTTTCACCCTCGGAAATTTAATAAATTTACTCCTGTCTTATTCACTATAATGTTTACTGTCGGGAACTCTACTACCTTCGGAAACGTTCGTTTCAGTAAAGTATTCCAAAGCAACCATATTGCTTAGAAACCACTCACCCTAGCAACCCTTATATATACTTATCGTTTCAGTGATTTTTTCAAAATTTTATCAGGATATTCCGAAAACTTTTCTTTTAAAAATTATTTTGAATATTCAAATATTTCCATATCACTGATTTCTTTATTTACTTTTTCTAATTTCCATCAGAACCTATTATACAATTGGAACAACAAGATAGGTTACGGGAATTTCCATGTTGTGGAAACCTTAGCAATGATTGTTTGGAAAAACTAAGAAGTGGAAGATGACACGACTATTATCATCCCTTTTAGTGTGACTGAGCACCGAAAATCACTTACTGAAAGAAATTTTAATGATTTTTGTTATATTCTTTAATCATTTTTTAGGAATTCCTACTTTATTATACGGAAGTTCAACTTTTAAGTATAGACTGATTTTCATTTACTTATTTTTTTTAAATAATTGCAATGGATTAAATTACATGTATAATTATTTTAACTGTCAATTGATTTTTCTCAGTTAAAATTTCTTAAGTAATGCGTATTTACATAATTTGTTTCCCAATGATCTTAACTGCTTATTAATATATTTAATATATTCTTTATTACTTTAACGTATAAAATATACCTAAATTTGAATGTTTTTTAAACCAAACTTAATTCAGTTTCTCACAAGCTGAATTTAATTTATTCCTCAATATAACTTCTATTATAAATTCTTACAAATTATAACTGATGTTTCTTTTACTCTAAAGATTACTATTGAGTGTATCACTTATGTTCAAATAAATCTTAAGATATATCTTCTTGGAAAAAGTATTTCTCTAATTAGAGACACAATATAATTAAAAAGTTGAATTTTTGATTGAAATTTCTTAACTTTTATATCTTATCAACTTATAAATATAACCATGAGATTAATCAATATCCAAAAGGCACCATCTATCATTGTTTATGATAACATCAGTACCAAAACCATAATTTTCAAATAGCGAAATGCGAAATCATAGTAATGATAATTTAACCAGCGGTATACACTAAACTAACTTACATTTAAGAATTAATTATATTTTACTGTTTCATATAAAAATTTCTTTTTCAATATTCAACACTTTAATCGAATTTAATTTTCATATAAATCATCTGTGTAATAAAAGGAAAATTGATATATACAGTAGTCATAAAATTACATATTTATGAACATAAATATAAAATAATATTTTCTTTAAAAATAAAGAATTGTACATGTAAACCAGAATATTTAACACCTTCGAGAAACTATTCGAATATAGGAATTTGCCTTTCTGATAAGTTATAATATATTTTACTTCATATACATGATTTTACTGTTCTACATAACTCAATTATGTATTTAAATATTTTTACTAGATGAAATTACTCCTCACGGGGAAGTAATAATAAGAGAGCTATGTGGTATTAATAAATGAATTTAAAGTACTAAAATGTAAAAAAATTTTAATTAAAAATGTATGAAAATTGCTTCTGTAAAATAGATAAACACATTATTACAGTAAATAATTCAGTTTCAATTTTTATTATTGATACAATATATAAATATACAATTTTTAAAATTATTTGCATATAAAAAGTTTTTGTTATAAATGAAGAATTTTATCAACTAATAATTTTTTTTAATTTGTATTGTTTGATCTGCAAGTATCTTTTGATATCATAAAAGCTCAAATAAATTAAATTAATAAACAGAATTAACAATTTTACTTTCCATACTATAAAAACAGTTATTACTTGTTATTTCTTTTTATGATTGTAGAGGAATACATGTTATACATTTCCACAGTTATTTACTTATTAAAGTCTTTCAAATTAATGTAATTTTTATTTGTTTGAAATTTAATTGAAGAAAAGTTATTTTAATATGTAAATGCTTAAAGTAAAGTTTTTAATAAATAGACTGCAAATATCTATGCAAGGAAGGAAACTCGAAAAACGCTTAAGAACTCATCTTGAAAATCACATACACACATGCATGTTTAAAATAATGACATAATATCTTAGGTTGTATACAGTGAAATAACATTAAAAATACAGAAAATAGTATCTACGTAAAGAAATAATATAATTATATACCTAGAGAAATAATGTTAAAAATGTAACGGAAAGATAATTTGAAATGTGCTAGTAAAATATATGTTGCGCAAATGTTTACTGTAAACTGTTTTGTTCACAATGGCCTTAAGAGTTAACTATGGCTATTGGAACAACAGCATTCTTCAGAGTGGAAGATTTTTGATCTGGACTAACAACTTCTGAAGAAAAGGGATGATTGAATCTAATTTGTCAGCGTAGGTACTACGAGTTCTCAAGTTACTGTCTTATGATACATAAAACCCAAGCTCTGTTTACGAAGAAGCTCTCTCATAAAGAACACATTATAGATATTTAAAGAAATGTTATACAACGGCTTCAAGTTGATGGAAATTTATGATATAAATTGTCTGTATATTGTAGTGAAAAGTTTTAATAATTAAAACATATTTTCTTATGGTACAATATTTGTAAAAATACTAATTCAATTGAAACGATTGTGTAAAAAGTATCTTAGTTTACTTTTAAGAAAATCTCAAAGTTCTTAGAAATTACTGTTAAAGACTTAAAATTTTAAAAATAAATTAATACTTATTTCGATAAAATTTATGAAAATTTCCTTCAGATCCAAACTGTATTTAACTGAATAATTTTAATATATGGTAATAATAATAATACTTAAAATTCATTAATTAAAACTTTTTTGAAAAATACTGTTGTCTACATTTAAAAAATAAGTAAAATAACGCTTCTAATAAATACTAAGGTGAAATATCTTCAATTCTTATTAAAGCAACCTTTTCTTCAACTTTCTTCAAAGAGCCTGAAGATTATTCAATATTACAAGTTGATACTTCAGAATGTTTTTCGTAAATATGCAGTTTAATATCTGGTAATTTATTTTATAGTTATATAAAACTAAAGTTTTATGAGTATAGCTAATTATATTTAAAGATTTACATTGAAATTAGATAAGAACAAAACTACAAAAAAGATCCTTTTATGAACATTTTTTTTTCATCATAATTACAACTTAACCTGAAAAATAAATGATGAAATTAAGAATTTGCATCTTGTAATACATAGGATATTAATTTTATGGTGATTTTATTTTCAAATGTTAAATTAATACAACTGCATTTACAAATTTACAATAATTAATTTAATATAATTATACATTGCAACATTTATTATCATAATTCTTAATAACTTAACTTATTCAATTAATAACAATAATACTTCATTTCAACAGAAATTTCATAAATGGATTTCTACAACAAATATGATGCAATTCTTTTATTGCAGTACATCAAATACACACATTTTAGGACTGTAAAATTATTACATTAAAAATATTATTTTAATATAATCAATTATATTATCATTTATAAAATAATTAAAATTTTATTTACATAAATTAATTTTAATAAATAATTTTTTAAATAAAAAAAGATTATAAGTGTCAAAAATTATTTTTACAATGTATAAATTCTTAAAATAAATTTAAAATTTAATTATTTATATATATATATATATATATATATTAGCTTGATCCAAATTTTATCGAATGGTACTTAAGCATCTTCTTTTAATCTTTTTTAATTTATAAAAATTAACTTCCGAAATTTGGTATTAAATTTAAAATATTTCACGCTTGCTTTGATATGCGAGCATAATTTCAAGTTTCTAAAAAAATGTTTCAGCTTAGTAAAAAATTTGCCAAAATTCATAAAAAAAAATACTAATAAATAAAGGCTAAAGGTAAATAAAATACCTGTACAATATTAACATAAAGTTTATTTTTAAAAATTCCCATTTTTACAAATGTTTTAATATATTTTAAAATGAAATATATTTATTCATGCATCCGCTTTTCTATTAACTTTCCTTCATGAACATGAGGAACCGAAAAGTATACATTTTCAGTTGCTAAGCAACGCAACGGTCCAAGCAAAAGCTTGGAATTTGTTCCCGAGAAAACTTCAACGTCATTGTTAGAAACCAACGTAATAACAACTTTAAAATTTCGTTGCGAAACAACGATAACAGCTTTAAAGTTCCGGAAGTTCTAAAATAACGATAATGGCTTTAAAGTTACAAAACAACGAGAACAGCTTTAAAGTTCCGAAAATAATAAACAAAATTGTGTTAGAAAAGAAAGTTCCTTTGCCAGTATTGCAGCAGGAACCAATAAAACCAGCAACTCATTTCCCATCACCATACCAAGTATTGAAGGAATTGACAATTTTCAGAATGTGCTAAAATTAATTGAACAAATAAACATTATCTTTTAAGCATACTCAACATTGTTGGCTTCAATTCCCCTAATGGAAAAGGCAGCACACTCAACAGAAAAAATGCATTTATTGTTTAAAGTCCTAATTGTGAATGACCAAAATAGTAATGAGTAGAAGATATAATAATTTAAAACTTATGTTTTGGAACGCAAATGGAATAAATGGAAAACATGCAGAATTATTAAACTTTATTTATAACCACAACCCAGATGTCATACTACTACAAGAAACTAAAACTAACTCTGAATCGAATTTCAACATTCCAAATTATGATATTCATAGAAATGACAATACATCGAAAGCGGGTGGTACTGCTATGTTAGTACGTTCAAAAATTAAGCATACTAAAATCCCCACTACCAGACTTTATTATGTGCAAGCCACCATAATAAAAATACATCAGCGAAATGAAGATGATATTGTTATCAGTTCCATCTACATACGCCCTGGAGGTCACAACTGTAGATCTCGAAAATTTGTTATCCTTTAACAACAAAATAGTTATTGCTGGAGATTTGAATGCAAAGTATACTGATATGGGATGCAACTATCACAATAAGAACGGAATGCACATCAAATCACTTATTGATAACACAGTCGTGAGATCGCAGAAACCAGATAAACCAATCCACTATGGGTACCGCTATGGAAATTACATTGACTTGATGTTGCTAAGAGACATTCCAAATCCTTCCCAAATCACCACAATTGAAGAATTAAATTCTGATCATTATCCAGTTATAGCCTATCTTTGAAATATAAATGTGAAATATTCCCATAACGTCAAAATCACAACAAATTGGCCAAAATTTAGAAACTACGTAAACAATAATATAAATTTTAATGAACTAACTGAGGCCTCATCTGTAAATGACATTGATAAAAATATTGAAAACATTACAAAGGTAATCATAAAAGGAATAGAGCACAGTAAAATTGTTAAACACAACACTTATAAAGGATATTTATCTGACAAGATATCCACATTAATGAAGGAAAGAAACAAACTAAGATAGCTATACAATAGGTACAAGCACCCTGAAATAAAAAATAAAATAAATTCTTTCAAAGCTAAAATTAAAAAAGAAATACTAGACTTTAATAATAAAAATTGGAATGATTACTTATCCAACTTAAATGTCCAAGACGGTTCGTTTTGGAGAGTGGTCAGCAGAATGAAAAATCCACCATATCGGTAATCAAAAACGGTGCTACACTGGAATATGAAAATGCAAAGAAAACTGAGCTAAAAGCAATTAGCTTAGAAAATCAATTCAAGTTAAGCAACATTATAAACAAGGAACACGAAGAAAAAAATGGAAATGTATGTAAGCACCTACATTGAAAACATTGAACATAGTAACTAAGAAATAAAACAAATTAATGCCGCACTCTTAGAACTTAAAATTTCACAACTTAAATTAAAAAAGAGTCCAGGTAATGATCGAATTACTAATAAAATAGTGAAACAACTATCAGTTATAGCAATTTGCTATATAACGGAAATTATAAATGACATCCTTAGATTATCATATTTCCCCAAAAAATGGAAAGAAGCGATAATTGTCCAAATTAGGAAACTTGGGAAAAATCCCAAAGAAGTAACCAGCTATAGGCCAATCTCACTTCTGCCCACATTAGCCAAACTTGCAAAAATATTTACCTTGCAAAATCTTCAGGAGCATGATACGGCAAAACAAATCATTCCACTTCAATTTGGGTTTAGGGAAGGGTTTTCTACCTGCCACTAGCTCCTCAGAGTATCTGAAAAAATTGCCATGGGTATTGAAAACAAACAGTCTATAGGTGTTATTTTCTTAGATATTGAAAAAGCTTTTGACTGGGTCTAGACACAGGCCTTGTCAGTAAGATGATTAATGAAAAATCCCCCCCCCCCATACTTAGTAAAACTTGTCAAAAATTACTTAAGCTTTAGATCATTTAAAGTAAAAATAAATAATGACTTCTCATCCTCCAAAGGAATAAAAGCTGGAGTCCCGCAAAGGTCTATTCTTGGCCCATTTCTCTTTAATATATATATAAATGACATCTCTCAAAATCCAAACAATATGCTAAGTTTATTTGCTGATGACACAGCTATCCTTACAATGGATAGAAATCATGACATAATTGTTAAAAACCTTTCTAACCATTTTAACCAGATTGAAGGCTGGTTAAAACTATGGTAAATAAAAATAAACCCCAGAAAATCAACTGCGGTACTATTTATTAGGAGGAGAGCACCGTATAAAACTATTAAAATACATGATTGTAAAATATCCTGGAGCTCTCAGGTAACTTACTTAGGGGTAATATTGGATAAAAAGCTAACATGGAAACCCTATGTTACTAATATCAAGTGTAAATCATCAGGAGCAATCCAAAAATTGTACTCATGGAAGAAATTTAAAATTAAATATTAAAAATAAATTGTTAGTGTACAAATCATATACAAGACCAATGATGACATATGCGAGATATATTTTGAGGGGGGAGCACTTGTGACTTCACAATGAAATTCCTCGAAACTCAACAAAACAAAATATTAAGACTTGTAACAAATCCTGAATATTATTACAGAAATACCCTAATAAGAAAAAGTATTGGCATGCTTACGCTCGCTAACTTTATAAAGAATAATGCGATAAAATTCTACAAAAATATGGAAAAACTACCCAATTTAGAAGTTAAAAAATAGAAAGATGAAGTCCTTATGAATTAAATAATTTCCATAGACCGAGGTCGTTATTAAGATTAAAACGAACGGTAGAAAATTGAGCCAAATTAAAGTAAGGAATGATAAAATTTGAAATGTAAGCTGCACAATTTGTAAACAATCCCCCCCCCCCGATGAACCCAAATGCGGATTTTCATGAGTGTACAATACTTTGGTGGGTGACTACTAAATGTGTGATTCATAATCAACATTTATCAACCCTTATGAAAAATAATAATTAAAAACTAAAATTATAAATAAACTATTAATAAAATTTTCTCAACTTTTTCTTTATATGGATGAATAAATAATATATAAATTTTTTTTCTGTCAAGCAGCATCATGTGAATTATTCCCAACTGAAGGTGCAAACTCATTTATGTAAATAAATTTTAATTATCAATTGTATGGTAACTAAGAAAACTTATTTTTGTAATTGGAAGATTGTAACTAGCCAAGAAAATTTATAATTGTACATAGAAGAAAGTTGTAACTGATAATGTAATAGGTACTAACAATGTTAATGGCTTATGCAACTTCACTTGCAAATTGCAAGATTATGTAAAAATTTTGTTATGCACAGCAGAAAAATTCTTGGTTAGAGGAACAGCTCGTAGGGCAGGCAACTAGACAGCAATGGTGACTTCACTGGGAAAAAATCAAATATTATGATGAAATGTTAGGTTTAATTCCAGGTTATTCCAAAAGAGGTACATGGATGAGTAGTCTACACACCTCAAATCAAAAATAGACCGAACTTTTACAGGCACGATTTCAGCAGCTACAGAAAAGGAAAACGTTATCTTAATAACAAAATTTTTGAAGAACGTGTTATTTATTAAACGGTTATTTATTGATAATGGTTCTTAAATAACAGTTTCATTAAATAACGGCCATCTCTAGACTGAGTACCACATACTATGGCTACTTGTTTTTGTTCATGAAATAAAAATGCGAAATTTAAAATAGTATTTTATTGTGAAAAGTTCCAAAATGGTGTTCTAAATGTTTGACGAGATTCGTGCAAAAACTCTATCCCACTCAATGTGAGGTATAAGCCAACAAAAGCATAAAGCTCCAAAACTGTTTCTGTCATATTACTGCTAATAATTTGTTGTGAATAATTTTTACTTTCCCCAAAGTAACTTTTAAACGATTTTAATCCATACGAATAACGAAATACGTAAAAATATTGTATAAAAGGGTTGTTGTGATTTGTGTGTAAACTTGTTTCAATTTTGCTGAGAATCACGTTTTATGTGAGAGCATTTAATAAATTATTTCATGACCATGATATCATTCAAATTGAATTCACCTCCGAATCTTCAATATTTATGTTACATCAACTATGCTTCAAATTTATTGAAGCAGGAAAAAATTAAATGTATAATAAGCTGTTATTATTACGAGTCATCAAGTACACTTCCATTAAAACCATGGCCAAAAGCTCGTGAAAAAATATCTTCTTGGATTGATAATAATCTGCATTTGTCGTCCTCAATCAAAAGGAATTTGATTAATTTTCTTAAATTGCTTATTTGTGATGTTAGAATTTGGCTTGTAAACCACCGTGATTTCCTTGGTAAATTTACTATTGACACTATTGATAATATTTGTTTTACACCTTACGGAATTGTTGATAAAGTACAAACCACGAGACAATTAATTAGAGAAGGAAAACTTCCTACTGAAAAATGCTTTGATTTAGCTCGTTTATATTGTTTAGAATCAGAAATTTATTCATTTTGGGAGAGCATGCCTACAAGTAGCCATTTTACATCAATTACTTCGATTAACCATATGTCACTATTAAATATTTGGATACTCTTATTAAGCAAAGATACTTATCTACGTGTCCCATTGCTGAGTTACCCAGAAATAAATTTTACTTCTTTTCTTTATCAATATGCTTTTAGTATTGCTGCAAATGAAACTAATGATGCAGCTGTGCAGTATTTTGGGAAAAGAATGGATCCAGACATTAAAGAAGGTTATTTTTTGAGAGCTGCAAAAATTTCTGCCTCACGTAAAGCCACATCACCTCATCGAGGAATGAACAGTTTTCGGGAGCGTACTAAAGTTTTTATGTACTTGTTTTCTGAGCTTAATGATGAAAATAAATTAAATGTTTTGGAAGAGCAGACCTATGGAGTCCTTAAATGTTTTTTAGACGACCCTTGGAAAGAATTTTTCTTAGAAATTTCAGAGTATGCATTCCCTTTTATATCAGAGAAAGAGTATATTTCTATATTGCGTGAAATCTTAAGTTATGGAATTATTGAAAGCTGCACTGTTTATGATTTGCAAATTTTTAGAGACTTTTGGAAAATGTCACCTAGAAATTTTAAAGAGTTGATTATAAAACCGAGTGACCTGTACAAGGAGGATGCATGGGCTGTATTGAAAGATTTATTTGCTGTAGATGATCGTGAAAGTATTTCTTTGATTTTGAATGATGCTACTGTCGAGGAACGAGTAACTTATGCTTGCTGTGATGCTTTCTGGAAAACTTTAATAGAAATGGGGCAGTTGGATTTATTGAGCTACTTTCTTTCTAATTGTTTAACATCCAGTTATGCTTACAACAAGTGTAGAAAAAGCATCTTGAAACAAATTTCCACTTTCAAAAGAAAAAAAGATGATAAACTGTGCTTGTTGAACAAATTTTTAAAATTGATTGATGAGTTGGATCAGCCATGTCATGAAACCAGACCAGCAAAATGAGTTTAAAAATAAAATGAATTGATCAAAAGGTAAATTGCTTCAAACTAAAATTATTTTTGAATTATAAGGATTCATGATAAATTATAATTCATGAGTAAAAATGTATTTTTAAGAATGTGTTAATATTTTTTTTACTAGGAATATATTCCTAGATTTGATTTGATTTTTCTCTCTTGATAATGTAGTAAAACGTGTCATTAATTTAAAAATATATTCTCGTAAATCAATTTTCTGATAAAATGCAACCAATTTCAACTATCCTTGTATCAAATGTGTTTAGGGACAAATGGAAAATGACTATGTTAATGACATGATAGAAAAACAGTGTCTTCAAGCAGTATTGTTTATTTATAATTTGAAATAAAGCTGTAAAAGACAATTTTATGTAAATTTTGTGAATTACATTTAAGAAATTTTTATTTGAAGAATCTTTTTTGGCAATATGATGTTTGTCAATATGAAATATTGTAATGTATGGCAATATGAATATTTGAATCATTTTCAAATTATTTCTATCTCATAATTTATTAAGCTTAATATTTTTTAAAATATTTAATAAATTGTCTTTTAGTATTAAGGAAACTTATACAAGAATTGTTATTTATTTGTAACTGCTGTTTCATGATATTAAACTTTATATTAACATGTTGTAGTTTTTAATTTAATGGAAAAAATATTTTCTAATTTAAATTACACAATTCATTAATTTTGTTGCAATAATAAACTTAAAATGGATTTTTACATTATTGTTACCATATATACATTACGGTAATTTTTTTATTATTGTTACCATGTTCATCTATTGCCATATCTTCTGGAGTCATAAAAAATTTAAAATATAAAAAAATAATCGAAATCTAATGAACTTCTAGATTAGGTGAATTTCTTTGGCAGATTTCTTTGTTTATCTGGCAACCTGAGTTTTTATTTTTTCATAGGGGTCAAGAAGACTAAAATGTAAGCAGAAAACTCTTTTTGGCAACCTTAACATTTTTTTCATAATGAGAAAATTTTAAACATTTGGTTTCTCATTTTTGGATTTTAATAAGAATTTTTGTAAGGATAGATTTAATAATTTTATTAGTGTGTTCTGTGGATTTTGTGTACTTTTAGACATTTAAATTCTATGTTTTATTGTTTTTTTCATTATTTTTATTTTGTAAATTTCTAAATAATTTTTTATATAACTAATTTTTCACTGTTTTTTATTTTTATGATTAATCATGGTTATTGCTCAAAATATTATTCCAAAATTCCAAATTATTCTGAATTCTACTTTGACATTTAATTCATCTTTTAAAAAAGTAAGTTCTATTCGAGTTTTTGGTTAAAATTGGCAATTGGTGTTAAATGCTGGAGTCAAATAAGGATTTCAGTTTAATAAAAAAGCCTCGGGTATCTTTATCTGGCACAGAAATTTTGAAGGTAATATTTGCAACTCTCATAAGTATTAGATATAGATCTTACTTTTCATTTGATTCACGGAATGTTTACAGTGGTAAAAAACAGCTGATATTCAAAGAGAATACTTTTTCAACATTTTAGCAGATTGGAGGCGGTTCATTAATGAAACCATGCTTTACTTTATTGTCTTCAGTGAAAGAGGATAAGATCATTGAAGTTAAGAGAACAAAATTCAAAAAGAGAACACACAAAACACAGAGAACATGAAATAGATCATTAGATGTTTGGTTGTGTCAACAGAAATAGTGGAAGGTTATTTTTGGTAGCTGTACACAATAGGACTAGAGAAACTTGTTGATGTTATTAAATAGTGGATTATGAGTCAGGAACAGCCATTTGTTCTAAAAGGCATGACTCATTTAGAAATGAAATCTATAAACTATTAAGCATAATGTCACTTTTGTAGGTTCAGAAACAGGATAGCGAACAAACAAACAATATTGTAAGTACATGGTGAAAAGTAAACTGGTAAAAATCTAATGAAAGCCCACATCATTGGTGACAAAGTGAAAAAGAGTGCCAAGCCTGAATGAGATGGCACAGAGTAAAAACGTCACAAAAATATAAACAATAAAAAAATTTATCAAATATATTTAAGATAAAAAATTAAACAGCACTTACTTTCATAGTAGTGCATTGCTAGTGTAGGGTACTGTGTAACTACTGATTTTAAAAAAAAATTTAAAAACATCATCATTAAGTGAATGACTATGGGAACACCACCATATGCATTCCTTTAAGTATTGGTCAAACATACCTTCAGGGAATCTGATATATATAGTTTTGAAGGAATCATTTTATACCTGACCATATGTACCCTCAATAGAACTTGTGTGGACACCAGTATAAGAATCTGTGTTTAACCTCCAAATGTTTAAAACCCTCATCAGATAAACATTTGTTGACTATTCAACTATCATACTTCCAGACAAGACTCCTTCCTTAATCATGCACAACAATTCCTCTTTCTATACGTCCATTATCCGTTCACAGACTTGTCTCTTCCATACTTCATTTTCCCAAACTTACTCTTTTCAATTTCAACAATAACATTTACTCCATCAATTCTTGCACTATCATTCGCAATCACTCTCATACAAACATCCCAACAAAACATAAACCAATCAACAACAGAATTCTCATTTAAATTTCATTCACAACACAATCATTCATACTTAAATCAATCCACATTTTAGTAAGAAGGAGTTTGTTGTTTTTAATACTTAATTTAGTTTGAAAAACCCACTTACTCTTTCTTATACATATGCAAACATCCTGCACATTCACTACTTTTTTATACAGTCATCTCCATTCAAATTCGTCGAAACAATCCTTTTTTTCATATCAATCGATCAATTCTTTCTTACCTTTTGCTTTCAACAAAGTAAAAAATTCCAAAGTATACTTAGATTACAGATTTAGATTTAAGATAGGGTGGTTCCAAAAAATCCTAGCACCACGATCATAGGTCTATTGTTCTATAACCCTCAGAAAGCCCTATTTGAAGAGATCAGTGGCTGAAGCAAAATTCAGCAGACATTTTACAGAAATATCTTGCAAATACAAGTTTCAATCAAGTGCTGACCCAGGTGTTCAAATCTATGTGCAGAAAAGGTTTCACATTCACATAAGATGTGTATTGAAGTTTCATATAATGACAATCTCTACAAGTGGGATCATTTTAAACTCTCATGACCAAAAAAGTCGGTTGTTGATTCAATCCTTGCCAGCTCATCAGCTAATTCATTGCCAGGAACACCAGAATGCCCAGGCACCCACATTAAAGTGATGGGGTTATTATTAGTTAATTTACACAGAGTGAGATAACATTCCCAGACTAGAACAGAAGTTACAGTAGACATCTGTAGAGCTAGTAATGTAGCTTGACTGTCAGAGCAGATAATTATTCTTTTATGAGAATAGTTTCTGTCCAAGCATATTCTACTGCACATGAGAATGACTAAGACTTCTGCTTTGAATACAATTGTATATTTACCCAAAGGGAATGATAACTTTGTGCCATCAGCTCGATAACAAATACCAGCCTCAGTGTTGGAATTCATTTTTGAGCCATCAGTATACTAGTAAACACAGCTTTCACTGGTGGCAACATTATTCCAGTCTTCTCTCAAGGGAAATTTGATTGTATAATGCTTATCAAAAGCATTCTTAATAATCGTGCAATCAGTAGGCATACTTATAAAAGGATTACTTGTTATGTCAGCATTGAGGTTTCCCCAGGATAAAAATCTAGAGTAGTCCTTCCACTGACTTGTATTTTTAAGCCTCTTCATGCTAAGTATTGCTTCTGCTTCAATATGCATATAAAGAGGATGCATACCAAGCAGAAGCTCCAGTGTAGATGTGGGAGTTGTTTGAATGCACTCAGAGATAGCTACACAAAACATCCTTTGTAATTTTGTTATAATTCTGCTTTAGCAGTTTCATTTTTGATTCTAGGCCACCAGACCACTGAATCATAGGTAATAATGGGATAAATGATCATAGTGTAAATCCAATGAATAACTTTGGGATTTAAGCCCCAAGTTATTCCAAATGCATTTCTACCTGACCAGAAAGCTTTTGTTGCTCTTTCAATACAAAAGTTGAAGTGCTTGTTCCAACTTAAGTTCATGTCAAAAGATATTCCTAAGAATTTAACTTCTATGGAGCAAGTTAATTTTTCACCAAAGAAAGTTTTCGTTTTCAGATTAAGATTCTTTTTCCTTGTGAAGGCTACCGTAGTGGTATTTTGAGGATTTACAGAAAGGCCTTTTTTACACCAAGTCTCAACTTGTTTGAGGGTCTTGGACATGATGCTAGAGATTGTTTCACCAAACTTACCTCTGATGATTATAACTAAATCATCTGCATATCCAATGGTGATTATACCTGGTTTTTTTTAACACAGGGAATCTGCAACACAGCACAATAAGATGGGTGAAAGGACCTCTCCCTGTGGACAACCAGCTTTGGCTTGGATCATCATGTTTTCACCTAAAAATGAGGCACTGACAAATCTGTTATTGAGCAGATTTTCTATCCAAGAACACAATGCGTCATTAACTCCCTTTCTAGAAAGATATTGTAAAATGGTTTCAATGGGTACCCTTATCAAAGGCACCTTCAATATCTAAGAAAACAGCTAAAGCAAGTTCCTTAGCCTTTAAGTTCTTCTCCAAAATGAAGGATAGGTTGTAGATCACACTATCAGTGGATCTACCAGGTTGATATGCATATTGAGAGTCGAAAAGTGGTTTTTCCACTAAGTCTACTTCTCTAATATATTTGCCTATCAGCTTTTCAATTGCCTCTAGAAGAAAACATGTTAAGCTGATAGGTCTAAAAGACTTAGCTTCATAGTAATTATCTTTCCCTATTTCAGGAATAAAAATTGCTTTTGTAGGCCTCCAAACAATAGGTATATGCCCAAAGGCTACACTTGCCCTAAAAATTCTACAGAGAATTGGAGCAATGCACTGGACTCCCTCAATAAGCAGAGCCGGTACAATTCCATCCATTAACAGTGATTAAAAAGGTTTAAAGGACATTATTGCTCATTTTGTTCGATCATAAGTTATGATTTTTTTTTGGCAACATCTCATTTACTTCTACCACAATTTGATGTAGAGAGTAAAATTAGAAGTTCCATTTATTTCATCTGAACCTGGAAAATGAACTCTGAACAGTTCAGCCAGTCTCTCTGTCCCAGATTCTGAAAACTTACCATTTGGCAATTTAAGAGTGTTTAGACAGCAGTTCCTGTCTTTAGACATTATTTTAATGAGTCATGCAGTAGCAGACACAGTTTTAATGTCTACAGTAATTTTAACTTGAATTCTTTCTAGAATTCTTGATAGCTTTATTATACGTGCCAGTTTATATTTCTGCCGCTCACCATTCTTTTTGGCTCGATTAAAGAGCTTTCTACACTGTCTTCACAATTTTATTAACTCTTTAGACCACCAAGGAACTAACTTTAGAGAATGAATATTACTGACAACACAATTTTGATAGTATGCTTGGAGAATGGCATGTTGCATGTGATCAATGGCCAACTCCATATCTGTTACTGAAGTCACCTTTCTTGAGGAAACCTTCTAGATCTCTCTCTTTTTTGTAGGAACCCCAGTTGGTATTTTTTTGAGTTCCTATCTACCACCTCTAGTCTGTTTGCTCCTAAAACAGGAAAGCTAATGTATTGGTGGTCAGATAAGCGTATTTCATCAGACACTTTCCAATCTTTAATAAAGTCAGCACATTTACTGTTACATAAAGCGATGTCAATGACTTCTCTTCTATTTATAGTAATAAAGGTGGGTTCATACCACTATTAAGAATAAATAGATTATAGTACAAAATGTATTCTAAAAGATCCTCACCACGTCTGTTGCAATCACTACTTCCCCACATAGTATAGTGAGCATTTGCATCACATCCTATGATGAATTTTTTATTCAAATTGTTATAATCTAGACAACATACAATCCGCACATTAAATGTGTCTTTATCTTCAAAAGGAAGATATGAAGACATAAAGATGATTTCATCTTTGATTCCTTGCAATAAACAGGATACTTTTACAGCAACATTATCCGCATTTAGGTAATTGACCAGAATGAAGGCATTTAATTTGTTGCTAATAGCAATACATGCTCTTGGTCTCAAACAAGATTCATCATAAAATGTGTTAAAACCCTGAACAGGTAGGCCCAAAACAGAACCATAGTAAGTCCATGGCTCTTGAATTAAAACAATCTCAACCTCCCCTCTAGTCATCTTGCTAAAAATAGCTGATGCTGACCAACTATGATGAATGTTGATCTGTGCTACTTTGATGATACTTACCATTGTGGCACCCAAAGAAGTTAAGAAGAAGCAGTGCTCTCCAAGTCTCCATAAGTAGGGGACTTACTTGAGTTTCCTGCAAAAACTTTTCTATCTCACTTTCAGATACAGGAGAGCTAGGTTGAAGGGTTATATCAAAACCAGAATCCAAATCCAGTTCTTCAATCTTAGTAATTCATTTTCCTTACTAGAAGTAGAAGAGGATTTACTTACTTGAGAGGTAGTTGCACCTTCTTGTACAACTTCCATCTCTTCAATGCTATATACATCCTTCTGGTTTGGGTTCCAGAGAATTTTGAATGTTCCCCAATCCAAACCAGTATAGGCACCATAATTTGCCTTTTTAATGGCTTCTGAGGCTTCCATATCAACCTCGAAGATCCATCTAATAGAATGTGTCTCTTCAGATTTCTGCAGAGTACGCCATTCTAAAGACTTCACCTCCGGGTTGAGTCTATTTAACCGTTTCAGAAAGACAGCAGGATCCTTGGTATGAGTCTTAAAGGCCACCTTTAACGGTTTAGGTAGATCACTGGGATCCAGAACACTGAGCTCCTTGCCACAAAACACTCTTGTTACCATGGAGGGATTTTTAAATCCATTCCACAGTTTCAAGGTCATCACATAGGAGAATTAGTGCCCCAGACACTAAGCTGAAGCCTCAAACCCTAGGCAGATGATTTCCTATGGGGACCTCATCTGTCCTGGCCAGAATCTCCAGCTGTATTTAGTCAACATCCTCCTTGTTGAGTTTGATGGTTGGGAAACTATCCTTCACAATAGTTATGAGCAAAAGTCCCAGATTGATGATCATCCCTGGGCTTTTTGAAGGCAGTGTACTGGGAGAAGGGGTTGATACCTCAGACCTAAGTCTTGGTGCCACCCACCTTCTGAGCAGTCTCCACCTGCTCCCTTGCTTTATTGTGATGCCTTAGATTGCATCTTTAAGATTTTGTAAGAACTCCTGGTTCTCAAACTGTGGTGCCTGTGTGCTGTCTTGTGGCAACTCCATTTCCTCCAGCAGCCAGATTGCCAGTGCTGTCCTTTTTGCCGGGATTCTGTTCCAATCTTTTTTTATTTTTTTGTTTTCATCATTCATAAGTGACCTAGGAACTGGGAGGAAATACAAGTGTCACTATGAAATTTTTGAGATACAATTAGGCTTTTAAAGTTATACTTAAAAATTTTAGGTGTGTTCAAAGTAGTCTCCTCCAGCATCAATGCACTTTTGTAGACGAATTTTCCACAGATTAAATGCCTCAAGCCATTCATTTCTTGGAATAGATGAATAAAATGTATTTTTAGCCACATCAATCTCTTCTTCTGAATGAAAACGACGTCCTCGTAATTTCTTTTTTAGATTAAAGAATAACCAAAAGTTGCACATAGCTAGATCAAGTGAATTCAGTGGATAACTTTAATATGTTTTTGTTTAAGAAACTCAACTGTTAATCCGGCTGTATGTGAAGATACATTGTCATTGTGAAGCATTAGTCCCCTAACATTCAGTTCTTGTAGAATTTCAGGAAGACATTTAGTGGTATACCAGTTTGCTGTTACTGTCTTCTGTCCTTCCAACTTGATGGCTTTGACCAATCCCGTACTTCTGAAGAAAACGGCATACATCACTTATTCCAGTGCTCGTTGTTTTTTTACCATTGTCAGCATGGGATCATCTTCAAATATACTTTGCTTTCTTGATCTGTTGTAATGTCAAAAAACAGTATGTACGTTTCATCACCTGTTACAATTTTAGAAATGATACGGTAGCCACCATCATTTAACAGTTTAAGAGTTTCTTTACTTATTCTGACATACTCCTCTTTTTGGTGCTCAGTTAGGTTATGGGGAACTCAATGACAAACTACTTTTTTCATATATAATTCTTCATGAATGATTTTGTCCATGACTGCGGATCCAATGTTAAGTTCCTGCTGTATCATTTTATAGGTACAGCGTTTATCATCCATTAACATTTTTCGTATGGCAGACACATTATCAGGGATTACTGCTGACGGTGGCCTTCCTGTGTGTTCTTCATCCTGCAGAAAATTGCGAACTCTTCTAAATTCTCTAAACCATATGAATGCAGTAGCAGAAGCTGGAGATTCATCACCGAATGCTATTTGCAACCATTGAACGCATTGTTCTTGATTTAATCCTGCTTTAAAATCGTAGAAAATCATAGTGCGAAAATGTTCTCACATCAACTCCATCTTTTCTTTTGTTTAAAATTTATTCTACTCTAAACAAGTTGAATTAAGTCAGAAAAATTCATCTTCTATGTTAAAATACCTTGTATTTTAAAATTAAACCTTTATTTTTATTTTGTAAATTCTCATCTGCGTGTATCTCAAAAATTTTAGAGTCACCACCTGCATAGCCTCCCTGTACTGGTGGCAGGCAAACATACAACAAGGTTTTGCCTGGTTCCTCGAGGGGCTTTTTAGCAACACCATAACCCTGGTGCCATTCATCCATCGGCACGAAATCTAACACCTTGGATTGGGCTATCTTTTTGAATTAGCCAGGTGTATTAGCACAGCCTTCTCATCATTGGCTATCCTACCAGGAACCTGAATCAAGGTTAGGTTCCAGTGAACATCACCTGTACTACCTGTGTACACCGTCACACCACTTTGTGGTTACAGAATAGGATTTTGTGAGGGAAAGTGTACTTACTTACAGCCTTATTTCTAGCCCAGTATCCAAATGTAAAATGCCGAGGTTCAAAATGCCTGTCGACAGAATGGTAAAACTGGAAAATTCCAGAAATAGTTACTTTGATACACTAGTTATGAAAAATGTAAGGTTACCAAAATTGGTGCAAGCCAGAATTATGGCCAACCAAAGTCATTTGTGCCAAAGATGTGAACTCTACTAGGATCCAACAAGTAAGGGGAAAAGTAAACTGCCAACCGATAAGGTTTGTAGAAAATTAATCCACTGGTTTGCTTGCAAATTACTAGTGTCTGGTATACCTGCTATAAATACGAGAGATAATTAATGACATTTGTAAATTTTCAATAGTCAATGAAAATTAATCATTTGAATTTCAATGATGTTTTTTCTTTTGAAATATATTTTATTGCATATTCATATACATTTTCATATAAAAGTAAATCAATTTGGAGAATATTTCCAATTATGCTTATTGTAATTTTAAATTCTAAATATTATAAAATTACATGAAAAAAAGTTTTATAATAATCAAAATTTATTAAAAATTGAAAGATCCAGATAAAGCTAAGTGCTTAATAATAGTTATTCTCTCTGATAAATAAAAAATTTAAATAACATTTCTAAAGCTTAAAATTTAAGTTGCAATCATACCTTAAATAAAATAAATTTATAAGTATATCTTTTGAGATAAATTCTTGAATTATAATTGTAAAAATTGAATTGTTTGCAACATCAATTTACCCAAACTTACTACTTAATAATTATATTTATGCATGACTCCAGTTACATTAAATTAAAATTCTGAATTTAATTAGTAATTATACTCTTCATATCTTTATGTTTTATATAATTACAGTAATAATACAAATAAGTTTATTCACCGTATTGAAATGTATGCAATTTAATGACATTTATATATATAATATAATGAAATCAAGTTAAATTTGTTTGATTTGAAATAAAGGTTGTGAATTAAAATTGTGTGCTTTTAAGTTATTTTAAGTATTTCAAACTAAATATATTCAAAATATTTTTCTAGTTTTAAAAAACAAAATTATTGAATTGAAATGAGAATATATAGTTTTCAATCAAAGAATTCCTGTTTTAAGTTATTTTGATTAATCTATATAAAACAGTTGGATTTTTTTTATTGAAATAATTTTCATCATGTGGATTCCACAAGTCCTTGTTACTTATTGAAAGATAATCAAATAAATATATAAAAATTATAAAAAATAAAATTATAAAACAAATTGAGTTCTATTAAAATAAACCTAATTTTAAAATATTCAATTTTCTTGGAAAAATTAAGAGAATTGGAAATAAATATGAACTTATTGCTCAATCATTGATCGAAAAACTAAATGTGCTGAATACTTCGTTTGTTGTAAAGCTCAGCTTCAATTTTAACATGTGTAACATTTCATTGATAACTGGTGGAAAACTCGTGGATAACTGAGAGTCATTCACCATATTCAAACAACAATGAACACGTTTATTGCTGGCCTAATTGTCAAGTTGATTTTAAATTTTATTTGGTCTTTTATAAAAATCCTGGGAGTAAAAAAAATTGGATCCTTTAATATGTTTGACAAATTGTTGGAAAAATTAATTTGAATGAGTTTAGAGTTACTGTATAAAATTGTTATATATTACTTTAATGAATGGTATTTTTAATTATAAAATAAAATTAAAATATTTTTTCATTTTAATTAATTCTATATTTAAAGCATTTTATAATATATATTTACATTTGCAAAAATATTCTTTAATTATAAATTATATCCTCATTTTTTGAAATTAATATTCCTACATTTTCTTTTATAAAGTTTTTGGTAATTTAAATTGTATTTTATGATTCATATATTTACATTAGTCCTTCTCTGTATAAGAATTTTTATTTATTTTTCGATTCTACTTTTAAGTATTTTTCTTCTTTTATGTGATTTAAAAAATTTCTGAAGTGCGACTTTTAGAAATTTCCCAGTTCAAAATATGCTTTCATTTTTGTGATGAAAAAAGTCCCCTAGCCTGAGGGATGTATAATACTAGTTCTTAATTATTTAGATGTATGAGCATTTTTCAGAAAAGAATTAATTTTGTTACAATTATGTCATCTTTGCTTCATTGCCTCATTTCTATGTTTCCGAAAAGAATTTAAAAGTTCGCAAAAGAAATTATACAGAATCTTTGTACTGCTTAAAAATAGATAATATTCAAAGAATAGGAAAATGTTTAATAACTAAAACCAATCTTATTCTTAATGATTTAAATTTGTGGGGATATTGGTGTACAGCGAGATCTGTCGCTAAACAGCAATAATGTTTCAAATATGGTTACTAGTGACATCACTGGAGGAATGTGATTTTATAACATCATAGTCACATGATATTTTCTATACAGCCAATTATATGCAGGTCTTTATGGCTACTGCTGATCGCCATGGTATTGGCTGCATGTTGTTTTATGCCTAAGTTCTGTAGGAATTATTCATTTGCTTTTCTTCATACTTCAAAATCTTACTTATTTTTTTAAAATTGTTATTTATTTAACTAAAATTCACTTATCGATTTCCAATATAAAATAAAATATTAATTATTATATTAATACCTTTTATCTAATTGTTTTAAAATCTTATTTATTTTCTTAAATTATAATTTATTTGTTTAAAATTCATTGATCAATTTCTAATATAATGTAATAAATAAATAATATATCAATGAATTTATTTTATTAATATAATATTATATATAATTATTTCTTCACTTTTAATTTAAATCTTATTTCATTCTTTAAATTTTATCTTTCATTTATTCTATTTCTTATTAATTGAAATGCATCCTTTACTTGTAAAAGTGAAAACTCTGAATCATTTGCGAGGAATATATTACATTTCTGATCAACATAAAAAAGTCTAAATGCAGTATTGTTTTGTGTATTTTTGTTTTAGTGTGATATCCATTTCAATACAGTTTTTGGATTTGATACTAGAAGTAAATAATAAAGTTAACTTTATACATTATCTGCAAAATATATATAAAAAATCAAAATTTAAAGTAAAAAAATTATTGGGTGCCTATATGAAAGTATGTTTTTCAAGTGGAGTTCTTTTCTACATAAGGGGAAGATAAAATACAAAAATGTTTAAAAATTCTTTTGGTGTGTTTACATTAACTATAACTATAGTAATATTTTGGGGATTGAAAATTAGCTGTAAAAGTTTATTGTCTTTTCACAGTTTTTTAATGTAAAGATTCATTTTGTCTCTATTTATTTTTATTACTTATTGATATTTCATATTTCATAATTTTTGTAATTCTAGAATACCATTAAAGATTATTTATAGAAAAAAATTAAAATCTAGCTCTTCTAATATTGCAATGTGTAATTATAATTAATAATATCAACTTATTATAATGTTTTGATATTTATATATTTGTAAAAAAAAAAAAATATGCTTGTTTAAAAATCTTAAAATGAAAAGTCTTTAACTTATTTGTTGCTTCACACTTAATTAGAATAGGCATGAATATCATGAGAAATTAATATCTACTTAGATGTGTTAGTTTTATTTTTAAAATATGTATTCCATTTAAAAGTTTTTTCTTATGGGGGAAAATAACCAAATTATAATATTGTTGACATTACTCTTCTGTGAATATCATTTTATTCTAGAGCTTTTATTTGTTTTCTTGTACTAAATATAAATTTTATTGTATGCTACATAAGAATAATATTAGGAAATAAATATTTCTTATTCATTCTATCAATGTAAGAAATATTTATTTCCTAATATTGTTAATGACATATCACATTGATATTTAAACCATTCTTCGAAACAAATTATGCCAATTCTAGAAATTATTACACTTTAAAATGTTTTACAAAAAAGTAAGTGAAATTCATTTGTTATTTAAAAAAAAAATTAAAATTTTTATTATAGTAAAACTCTTCTTTGAAGAGTTTTACTTATTAAGTTATTATTTCAAAAAATGGAGTGTGTTTTAGGATTAGTTGAAGTCTTATTTATCCTTCTGCGAAAAATTTATGCTTTAAAGCTACATAAATTAATTACTTATATTTTTGAGAAAAATTTTATTTTACTTATATTAAAGCCAAATTTTTTTATAAAATGAAGATTTTTTTCTCAAAAGTTTATTCTCACACTTTCCTGAGAGATTTTGAGAGTAATGCATAGTACAGGAAATTAAACTGTTTTTCATACATCTGGAAATAATTTTAAATTGATCCAGACTTAGAGATCTTATAATTTTCTATTACACTACTTGATATTAAAAGTGAATTTATGTTTTTTTTTTTTTTTTTTTTTTTTTTTTTGATACTATCAACATATTTAAAGGATTTTTAAGAAAGGAAATCAATATATGAACATCATAATTTTAAATAATTTGATCAATAATGACATTTTTGTATTCCTCATTTTTATTAGGTTCCATCTTTGCTCAAAGTGCAAGAGAAACACTTAAGTATAGTTAATTTAAAAAGCAACTACAGAAATTTAACAGCGAAATCGTTTTATGTGACATTAATTATTTTTTTTTGTATAAAATAAATATTTTCAAATATTTGATTCACTTTCATTTATATTTATTGAAGCCCTAACTATTGAAAGTAATTATATATTTAAATACTTGTACTTGTACTGTATTAAATTTTTTCTAAGATTGTGTGGAACATGTACTGTGCACTTATTTTTTTTTTTTTTTTTTTTTTTTTTTTTTTTTGTCCTTTTTCCATCTTTGGGTTTTTTGTCATTAGTCAATGAGCAACCAATAGAAAGTGATGATAAAGCATAAAAATAATTAAAATCAGTGCCCTTAGAGTTACCTAACTAGGACCTTACATGTAGACTATAGGATAATTTAAAATTCTAATAATCTAGGTCTAACTCAAAAGAATGAATACAGAGATGATGTATTTCATAATACTATCATTAATGATGAAATTCATAATACTATCATTCAATTCTCATTTTTGCGTTCGCTAATCGAAATTGCAGCATGTAAAATGACATAACTTATACAATTATGATAGTAATAATTATAAAAGTAATTTATTAAGAAATTTGAAGGGAAATACTTTACATATACACATTGGTTCATTTTATTCAAAATGAAATATTTTGTGGGTTTCTCATGTTTCTTACTGGATATAAAAGTTGCAAATTTCAATTTTTTATTTAATATTAAATAAATCTTTTAATTATGTTTTAAATACATTAAAATTTTCATTTATAATATTTCAGTTTCCTAAAATTTATTTTCTTTGCAAACAATTTCTAATTATAATATTATAATCAAAATGTGATTTAAATTTCACATTTTTTATTTATAAAAGAAAAAATGTAAAATATTATCAAATTATTGTTTGTTAAACAAAAATTTCCTTTCACTCAATATGTGAAAATAATTTAATTGATCTCGTCAAAGTGATGTTTAATATCCTCATCACAATTTGGGTACTACTGATGGAACTACACTCTTAAAAAAATTGAGTGGATTTTCATCACTCAATGAATGCCGGATATTTTGTACTACATAAACATATAAAATGAATCCTTTTGTTCTTAATATGAGAGAGAAGTTTTACTAATACTCCGTGGCAAGTTCTAAGCTATTTTTACTCTTTTTTTCTTATGATTATGACTCAACGCAAACCTAATTGGTGCACTAATTGGTTTAAGTCATAACGTGGCTCACTGCTTCTGGTTTAGTTTCTCAAAAATGGAGAAAATATAACTTCATTTTGTAGAAGTGAACTATTTGAATATTTAAAAAGCATAATTGAGCTAGGAGTGCAGAAACTTTCTGTAAGTTTTCATTTCTTATAATTAATTGAATGCCTAAATCAAATCTTCATATTTGCGATTTTTCACTATTATATAAACTTAAATTTTTGAAAGTGTGAATGAAGGAATTCTATTGTATTCATTTCATATTAATACTATTTGAAATTTCTGATTAATTTATAATGTTTAATGATATAAAAATGTGTTTGGAAATTTATTTTTTATTTCAAATACTATTTTTTGCTAAAATTTAATTTATTATAAATAGTAAATTTTGATGAATGCATTTTTAAATTCTTTTACTTTCAAAACTGCGTGAATATGACTATTAATTTTCTCCTCAATTTAATTATCCAATGTATATTATAGAAATATTATTTAATATAGTTTATTGTACTGAATTGAAAGTGTAATTAATATCAAATACAACTTTTTAATTTAAATTTTATAACAATGTAAAGCAAAAATTAACTACAGAATTACCTGACAATACGCATTTTATGTTTTAAAATTTCACTGACAATTTTTGTGATTTGATTGTTACTAAGTAAAAGCATTTGTAGATAAAACGAAAAGGAATTGTATGCATCAAAATCTACTATTAATTTGTATAATATTTTAGAATTGGCAATTAAAAGTTTGTCGATGGAAATATAATTAATATTCAGATTTTTTAGTTATCCTTGTCACCATCGTAGGAAAAAATAAAAAACAAAATTAGGAAAAACAAAACTGAAACATGTAGGTATTTTGAAGATGTTGAATTGCATTGTAAGGAAGAAAGGCTGATCAGGTATATTCTGTATAATGTGTAATCAAAATAAGTTTAATGGAGACTGAGAAAATGTTAACTATTTTTATTATTACAAGTATTAATTTCATTTTGCTTGTAAAATTTATTTAAAAGTTTGAAGTAATATTATATGTTTATGTAAAAATGTGGTAACTTAATTAAATGACATGAAAATTCCAATCAATATTTTCAGTTAAAATCTGTTTTATTAAAATTTTTTTTGGCTTTTGAAGTTAATTTTAAAATAATGAAAGGTAATTAATCATTAAAATATACATTAATTTAATATTACTTGGTAATTAGCTTTAATGTTGTTTTTAAATCTATTTTGAAATAAAGTTTTGTTTGTTTTTACTGCTAAAACTAAATCCTAATTAACTTTATAATAAATTTATAATTAATTTAAATTTTTAATTTGAATTTAATAGTTTAAAAATAAATATTCAGTATTTTTAATTCACTTGACCATAACTAGTTTTTACATGTATGATATTATTGAGTAAACATGTAGGTGTTTTTCCTTTAAGATAAAATGATTACAATTTGAAATGTCTAATGAAATTCATCGAGAAAAATATTCGAACTTATGAAGAAAATGCTTAAAACAAAATAACATTTTGTGATGAAAAATAAACCATCTATTGTTCTATTCTATGAGAGAATTTATTTCACTAAATAACTAAAATTGACTGCTTTAAATGAAGCTTTGGTAGTATAAAACCTGCATTTTTTTGCATATTTGAGAATGAATTCTAAAATATTTATGAAACGGAGAATGAAAGTATTAAACTTTTATATCAACATTGTTTTTTCTAACAATACCTAAGCACACTAAAATTTACAGTTCGTTACATAATTTGTATATCTAGATTTTTAATGGTGGAACATGAAACATGCTATGCATGCATTTCCAAGTTTTTTGATTGCATGTGAATAAAATGTTTTAAATTATTTTAAAGGCAAAAAAATTTAGTTGAAATTTTGTAAAGAAAGTTTTTTTTTTATTAAAATGGAAGAAAAATCTCATTGTTATGTTTTGATATTTGTTTAATGACTGCATGATCCAAAAGAAAGTAAATTAAAATCTATATTTTACAAAATATGGAGTATTGCTTGTGTCTTTTATTATATTGTAGTTTTCTATAATGTATTTTTAAAAATGAATCCACTTGCAATGTATTTGAATATTAGTATATGTGATATGAAAGTATGGTTTAAAAAAGTTTGTAGTGTAATTTGTAAAAACATTATTTATTAAATTTCACCTGTTTTTCAGTTACAATTGATTGATTCAAAAATGTTTTAACATTAGAAATAAATTTATGTATGCATGTATATATTTTTATTTAATGTTTAATAATCCGTTTTGTAAATTATGACAAGGGCTATATCTATTTCATAAGAAAGAAATCCAAAATTATTTTGTATTTGTTTTATTGTATATCAATAATTTATCATTTTTGCCACATTCTTATAAAAATTTTCAAAAACTACTAGATAATAATTAATTTATTGACTTCGATTACTAAGTTTTAATCAATTAATTAATAAGAATATCATTTTTTAACAATTACTATTGCTTTAAATTACAATAAAAAGTTCAATTCATTTAATTCTCTTTATTACAGATAGATATGAAATTTGATATTTAATATCCAGAAGCTGTGACTGTTTTCTTAGTAAATATCCTGCATACTATGCTCCTAGAATATTATCATATGTTCAAAAAACTTATCCTATAATACGGAATAAATATGTGATAATTCAGGATGGTAATATTTTTTAGGCTGAATATAATTTTAATACAGAATCTAATTACATAGATATCTGGTTCCTTGACCTTTTTTTATTGTAGGGAGTCCAATTAATATTAATTTCTTTGTGCAGACAATTTCAAAGATTTATTGATGTTAATTGATTTATTACAGGCTCTTGTAAAATTTAGAATGCTCATATATATATATTGCTTCTTTTTTCTTACTGTATAATGAATATTGTTGTTTCAAACAGCTATATATGATTTTTAATATTTGTTTATTTAAATATACTTAAGATTTCATGCTTACATTAACATGTTTTTTTTCTCATGCGTCATATTTTTTTTAATTACTAGGGTTTTATTTTCATTAATTCTGTTTAAAAAATAAAAATTTTAAAATACTTTTTTTTAGCACAGTGTTTACCGATTGATACAGAATCCATATTAAATATCAGAAAGCATGGGGAAATTTTTGGCAGTAAGCCGTTATAATAATGTTATTTCCATTTTTTTAAAGTGCTTGCGTAAAATTCTAAATAATATTTAACAAGTTTATTAATTACTCCTTTGCAGCAAAATATGGCTTTAACTTTAGAAGAATTATTCTAATGAAATATTAGTATTAAAATTTGTATAGACACTAATGAGAATACAAATACTATTGAAATTTTAGTTATTATGCTTTTTTTTCGAGTTAGGTGAATAGATCTTTAAAAGAAGAACAATGCTTGAAAATAGTCAACTATGCTTGCTTTGCTGTGGTTAGAAGCAAGACCTGAATATGAAATATTTTTATCTGTGAACAGTGAATTTATTGGTGTCTGATATGCAAGATTAAAAATCGTTGGATATTTGTATAGATGTCATCATGTGTTTATAGCTAAATACGATGATAAATGTTCTGTGTTTTATACTTTCATGTTATATGATTTATGAAGTAAAAAATGGTCAAGCTTGGACTTTATTTGAAACAATACATACCTTACTATATGCGATCAAAAATGGCAAAATACATGCATTAAAATGTATATTATCTTTTTATTCTTATAATTTTTTTTATTTTGTGTTATTAAATTGTCAATTCAAAGAAATTTAAGCTGCAATAATAATTTGACATCATAAACTTAAGAATATCTGTATACATATTTTTTATTTAATTTTTTCTGTATTAAAAATTAAATAAATGTTTTTCATAATAATTTTGAATTTTATTTTTATTTCATTCTTTTTCATTGAAGTTATTTTCAGTTTAAACTAAACTTGAAAAATAAAATATGTCATGTAACAAGATTTATTTACAAAAACATAAGTTAGTTTTGTTCAACAAATTATTCTGTCAGTATTTGTCTTTACCCTCCTGTAACTTCAAAAATAAATATTTAGCTGTACTATGAATGAATAATTTTTTTAAAAAGAACTGAATTATATTTACTTATCAAAAATACTTATGTATTTATTGCAAATTGTTTAAATTGTGTACTATTTGTTGTACTGGTAATGTTTGTAAAAATTAATTTGAACTTAATGGGCCCATAGTAAACTTAACTGAAGACTAAGTACTAGGATGATTTTTCATTGAGAGGTCTATACTCACACTTAGAATTAAATAGATATAATTAATGTAATAATTGACTAAACAATTTGCTTGATATTGCATGTAATTCTAATTTCTGAGATTGTAAATTTCTGAAGATGACATTAAAAACACTCTTAAAAAATCGAGTGGATTCCACTCAGGAGTGAAATTTCATTCTTTTATTTTGACAAAACTTAGTCAATCTTTAAGATAGAAATTCACTCTTTTAAAACATGTAGTAAAGCTACTCATTTTAAGGGGACTAATATTTTTAAAGGGATATATTAGATTGAAAAAAAGACAATTTCAATATTTTATATAAATATTACTGATTTTTTTATGCTGACAATTTAGTGCAGACATTAGATTTTGAATTCTTTTAGAACTTAAATGTGCAATAATTAATTTGCTTCACCATCAAAAACTAACCATTTATTATTTTCAATTTATTTTATCTGTAATTTTATCAATATTTAATAAATATTAATCAGCTTGCTCAAGGGTCTTTCAAGCTTTGTCACATCACTAATTATTATACATTTCCCACAGTTTTACTCATCTTTATATAATAATCAGTAATATTTATATAACTATACACAATTCACTCTTTTAAAACATGCAGTGAAGCTACTCATTTTAAGGGGAGTAATATTTTTAAAGGGGTGCATAGTTCTTTGAAGCTTTGATTTTGGGTTCTTGGTGAAATGATTGAAATAGTATTGATTTGTTGAACTGCAGACATGAACTGCTTTTCCTTCAAGTAACTTTTGAACTTTCAAGCAAACTTAATTTACTAGGCGTATTGAAAATAGATTTTTACAAATGCTTCTAGGAGCAAAAGATTTCATAAGTTATATACTGATAGATTACACAAGTTTTTATCATATGAAAATATATTTGAGAATGCTTAAGTAATATATGAATGAAAATTTCAGAGCCTAGACAGAAAAAGAGTCCTTTTAATCAGTCTAAAAAAAAATTGGTGTTTTGATGTTATTTTGTCAACAAAAAATTATTTTCTTTTAAATTTGTAAACAGGTATTTTCCCTCGTTATAATAAATTAGTAAAATTTCTTCAAAATGAATATCCTATTTTGTGATAAATGTTAAATTAAAAGATTATGTTGAGCTTTTTTCTTGATTTTGTTTTTTTTATTTTATATATATATATATATATATATATATATATATATATATATATATATATATATATATATATATATGACTAAAGCAGGGCATGAATTTTACTGTTCTTGTTATGCTTATTTGATTTAACAAATGTCTGTTTTAAAGATTCTGTAAGAAGTATTGGGGTGAATTTATGCATGTTGGCACAAAGGTCACAGGAGCTTGGTTAGTAGGGGTCATTCTTATTATTGGAAAATAGTTGGTTTGAATTCTGACTGAAGACTCATCATGTTTTGTAATGGCGACTGAGACACATTAAGTAGCTGATTGTTGCTATGTTCTCTAAGTGAAATGATACCTCCAGGGATTACAGACCCTGTTTTAAGAGTCTTCTGCTTGGTCTGAGCTTCTAAATTATTAAATCTCCCACACGGCCTCTTCCACTTAGCTTGAACTAAACTAGGTACAGGGGAGTATGCTGGTGCAACAACATGTTAGTACATGACCCCAGTTATCTGTTTAAGGTTTCATTCTCATTAAAAAAGTAATGAGTTCAAATGTCAATTTAACTGAAGATCTGCTATGTTCATTAAAGATGGCTGAGGAATGTTAAATTGTGGTTCTAATGTTCTCCAAGTGAAATGATTCCTTTTATGGTGGTAAGCCAAGTATGGCGGTTTTCTGCTTAGTCCCTGCTTCAAAATTATGAATAATGATTCCTCGCCAGCTGCTTCCATTTAAATGGTAGATCTCAATTCTGGGTTAGTACTAGGAAGTATGTTGGTACAGCAAAACCATTTTGGTATATTTGTTTTTGAAATGCTGTAGGTCACTAAAAAAGGAACTAAATTCATGGATAAAATTCTTGTACAAGCCAAATCTGTCTCCAAGAGTGTTCTCCAACTGACTATCCAGAGCAATCCATTACTCCAGATAACCAGGTGGAGAATGCAAACGTATCTACACTTAGTGGGAAAGATAAGTTAATGTGCCTTAAATGCTGCACAGGACATGAACCATGGGGATTTGCATCTCCAATTTTCATCCCATTCTATAGAAATACCCACTCACCCATCCAATAATCATTAAATACAGTATCACACAAAGAAGTTAGTTTCAAGTCAATGGGTATTTCAAGCTGTGAGCAAGTTTAAAATGTGTAATATTGTACTTGCACTCAGATATTGCGCATTACTCAAAATAATACTTCTATATATCTAGTTACATGTAATAGTAATTTTCCATGTGTTATATATCATCTACACATTCACATTCCTTCTTTGTATTTATTGCGAGTGGTTGGCAAAGAAAATTTTTGATTCATAATAACCTTACTGTTGCTATTGACATAAAGAAAAAATATTCTTTTAATGAAATGCATAATTTTATTTCATTTGATGTTTCTATTCATTCTTATTTAATTTTATTTAAAGTGTATGTATGCAATTAATGAATAAACAAGTGTACAAACCTTTCATTTTCTTTAAAGGAGTTGGTGGAGGAACAAATTTTGCATGAAAAAAAATTCAAAATTATATGGAGAATTTACTTTGTCTTTTATATTGAAGGAGATTTATAATTTAAATCCTTATTGTCACTATTTATACAATTCTTTTAATTACTAGACTTCCCAGTTACTATATTTTCTTGAATGTAAACTGCTGATTGTGTGTTTATAAAGTTTTGAATTTTGCTATACGTACTAAACATGGGTACCGATAATCTGATATGAAATAGATTACTGATGGCGCTGAAAGGTTTCACAACATGGTTTACATCTAGCTATAATAAATTAATTATTAATTTATACTAAACTAATTTTATTATATTAAATTAATGTAATTTGTTTATTATAACCAAAAGTTATATAAATTAATTTAATATAATGAACTAATTTATAACCTACAATTAGACAAAATGATATCCTAAGGACGAACTAAAAAAATTAAGGACGAAACTGAGGAAGATAAGTTTATCCAAGAACTGAAGGAATTTGATTCTTCAGAATTCGTTCTTGAACAAAATTGAATAGTTTCATATGCATTTTGTTTTGATCTTAGCAATTTTCTTCTGAAAATATTACATACAACATTATATACATTGTCATATTTAAGCAAAAACATATAAATTGCACAGAGTCTGAACTAAAAGTTGGGTATTGTTTAGAGAAAGCTACCGAAATAGGAAATAATGAAGCAGCAAGATTGTTTAGCATGGAGGAAGAATCAAATATTTGATTGTGGAGAAAGAATAAGTCGAATTTTGAAAACTACAACCAATATCAAAGAGCTAATCGTCATGGATGAGATTTTTGAAAAGCATTAAGGGTTGCGCATCTTTGCGACAAAGCTGAAGGTTCAAGCACTTGTGTCAATGATAGGGAAAGAAATCTTTCAAACTTGCTTTCTTATCGCTCTAAGCCAATCATTAGTTAAGCAATGAGAAATGCATGAAATAAGTATTCTACGAGGGTCACTCTGAAATTTTAAAGATACAACTAGGTTTTTAAAGTTTTACTTACAAAATTTTAGGTGTGTTCAAAGTAGTCTCCTCCAGCATCAATGCACTTTTGTGGACGAATTTTCCACAGATTAAGCCTCAAGCCATTCATTTCTTGGAATAGATGAATAAAATGTATTTATAGGCCCATCAATCTCTTCTTCTGAATGAAAACGACGTCCTCGTAAGTTCTTTTTTAGATTAAAAAATAACCAAAAGTCGCACATAGCTAGATCAGGTGAATACGGCGGATGTTCGATCACTTTAATTTGTTTTTGTTTAAGAAACTCAACTGTTAATCCGGCTGTATGTGAAGATGCATTGTTTTTGACATATAATTGTGAAGCATTAGTCTCTTAACATTCAGTTTTTGTAGAATTTCTGGAAGACATTTAGAGGTATACCAGTTTGCTGTTACTGTCTTCTGTCCTTCCAACTTGATGGCTTTGACCAATCCCGTACTTCAGAAAAAAACGGCATACATCACTTTTTTCAGTGCTCGTTGTTTATTCACCATTGTCGGCGTGGGATCATCTTGAAAGACCCATACTTTGCTTTCTTGACGTGTTGGAACATCATAAAACGGTATGTATGTTTCATAACCTGTTACAATTTTAGAAATGATGCGGTGGCAACCATCATTTAGCAATTTAAGAGTTTCTTTACTGATTCTGACACGCTCGGTAAACAAAGGACGCGAGTTTAAATTTTATTTTGGAATTGTGGGAGTTCGAATTCTGTGAAGTTGAAAGCAGCTAGCTCTTCATCGAACAGTTGCCGGCTGATTGGAAACCAATTAATTCAGTTACTTTTTTAGAAAAGTTTCTCATTAGAATTATAAGTTATATTTTAATATTTATTTATAGAAAAAAAAAAATTTATTTCCTCTTCAGCTCAAGTTGAGCGAAGACTTATTGCCTTTTCGGAATAGAAGCTTCCACGGAACACAGAAGCCATAAGTCTGGCTTCCTCTAAAATTCAAGTATTGGATATTTTACAAAATGAAGATCTAAACAACATGGATTTAAACATGGCAGAAGAAAGCATTTACGAGCTAATTTCCTTAGAACCGCAGAAAATGGTATGAATTGTCTCTTAGCTGCAAAAGAAAAGTAAACACATTTAACATATTCCTAAAAGCCAACAATGGAAGGTCAATTCCGAAAAATAAACCCGGGAACTGAAAAACGAACTGATAATAAAGATAAAGAACTTCCAGAAAGATCTCTAACAAGACAAT
Source organism: Latrodectus elegans (assembly GCA_030067965.1). NCBI lineage: Eukaryota > Metazoa > Arthropoda > Arachnida > Araneae > Theridiidae > Latrodectus > Latrodectus elegans. The sequence continues at coordinate 52,351,828 of CM057819.1, forward strand.
AACAAGAGACGGTAGACTACTAATGACAACGCAAGACATGGAAACAGCTACAGAAATATTAAATATCAAAGAGTTACAAGGGTACCAGTACACTACGAAATCCTATGGGAAAGCATCTCTACCAGGTTTCTACTATTTAATATTCCAACGGAAACTCCATTAAAAGAGATTGCAGAGGAGCTGAGCGCTGAAAATAAAATCCAAATTTTAGAATTAAGAAGATTCAATAAGAAAAACCGTGAAGTATCTCCGGTTCTGAGTATCTATTCTGGGAATAAAGATACCAAAAGAAATAAAACTGTTTTTACCAACCACAGAGTGGAACTATTCGTAGACAGACCTCGCCAATGTGGTAAGTGTTTCAAATTCACTCATAATCCTAACAAATGCCCTTATGAAGTATTGTGCGTTCACTGTGGAGACAAAAAACATGGAGAAATATGCTTAAACCAAATGAGATGCTCCAATTGTACGGGCTCACATAGAGCAGATTATAATGAGTGCCCAACTAGGGCAAAGAAAAGAAAAATACTCAAATTTAAGGCAGAAAATAATTTGACACTAAGCGAAGCCAGAAGGCGATTCATAAACAAAAACACTTCATACATAAAGAAAGTTTCCATGCCTACAGCCAATCTAGACATAGAATCGATGCAAGGGATCTTTGATAAATTGGCCCTTAAACTGATAACCTCAATTGAAAAGATCATAGAAACACAATTAACTAAAATCTGTAATATGTTTAAAAATCATTAGACTCCACAGTGAATAAAATTAATGAATCCGTCTTGACTAAAATGAATGAAACTATCTCTAAATTAACCACACCAATCTCTCCTGAAAGAGAAAGGAAGAAAAAAATCAAAGATAATAAAAAATCCCAAATCCTCAAAACCAGACCAGATGGACTACCAACAATATGAAATAGAGAAAGATTGATCTTTCAGATTTCTCTGTTGGATGATTAGAGTACCTACTTTTTACCTATTTAATTATATTTTCATATTTGAAGGGATTTCAAATAAAAAATTCTTATATCAGTTCTATATAAGTGCTATAAATCTTCAGTTTATAAACACTTTTTCAAAATGAAAATTGTACAGTGGAATGCGAGGAGCGTTACCAACAAAATAGACATATTTAAGTTAGAACCTTTCATATCCGCAGATGTATTAGTTATACAAGAAACTTTCCTGAGACCAAAAGATTTATTTAATATAAAGAAAAAAATAATCTATAGAAAAGACAGAGAAAATAGAAGAGGAGGCGGCCTAGCGATTGCAGTGACAGAATCATCATCATCAAAAGTAACCTATAAGAACATATATAGCAGCAGTGAAACAGAGATATTGATAGTGAAAATAACTAACAGGAACGAAACAATCAACATATGGAATATATATTCACCCAAAGGAAAAATTGAATATAATGAATATCGAGACATGCAAAAATACATAACACACAAATGCCTAATTTTAGGAGACTTTAATATCAAACATGATTTATGGGGAGGGGAAACTAGCACTCAAGAGGGACAAAAATTGACCGACTGGATAAACGAACACAATTCTGCATACTGAATTTAACCAATCCGACACATATTTCTCCTGCAAGTAAAGTTTCAATTATAGATCTATCATTTTGTACCTCTAACTTATATCCACAATGCCATATAACAATAGAAGAAGATTCATTTTTCAGTGACCATTTTCCTATAGTCATAAACATTCTTACCCCAGATCAAACTCCAAAAGTGTACAAGATTCACAGATGGAAAGAAATCATCAATCAAATAAACGAAGACTTGTGCAGTGAAAGCAACAGTTCGTATGACAATTTCCATAATATTGCAGTCAAAGCCATAGAAGAAAACAGCCATGAGCAGAAAATACCTGAAAAGCAGTACCCCCCATGGTGAAATAATTTATGTAGTAAATTTTCATTTCTAAAAAAAGTGTATCTAAAAAAAGCAAGAAATACCTTAAAAAACAAGAATCGGATATTGTACAAAAGTTTTCTGCAAAATTAAGACACACCATAAAATCCTCTAAAACCAAAATATTGGGATGATGTCTGCAAGAAGCAGCAAGACCCGTACCTACTTTTCCGAATATTTAACTCTATGAATCGTCGATACAGAGATATCCAAAACTCTAACCTCTTAATAAATTTTAATAACCAAGAACTACATTCACCTAAATCTCAAAGTGAAGCTTTTGCAACACACTTCAATAACAAGATACACCATGAGCCAATACCAATAGACTACTCTGGACCAGAAAATATGATTTTAAATAAAAGTTTACAATCAACGAGCTCAATTTAGCGATTAAAGAAAACTAGAATATCCACACCAGGAGAAGACAAAATTTCTGCAAAGTATTTAAATCCTAAATGAAGATAACACACAGAAAGATACTCAAAATCTTTAATGATATATTTGATCAATGCTCTATTCCTGACAGCTGGAAATCGTCTATTATAATACCAATTCCCAAACCAAACAAACCACAATCCATACTAAATTCATACAGACCTATATCTTTAACTTCTGTTCCTGCTAAAATTTTGAAAGAATGCTGTCCTATAGAATTACAAATTTCTTAATTACTAATGAAAAGGTAGAAGAACGTCATCAAGGGTTCATACCTTTCCGAGACAGTCAAACTGCAATACAATTGTTTCACTATGATCTGCATCAGGCAAAAGCTCAAAGAAATTCATCATTGCAATATCATTGGATATAAAATCTGCATATGATTCCGTGTACATTGATGGATTAATATACAGGCCTACAGCTGGGAATAACAGGAAAAACTGCCAAGTGGATTCATAACTTTCTACAAGATAGAAGGCTGAGGGTAAGATGGAGAAATACATCCTCGCATAATCAGTTCCAGTCAACAAAAGTACCACAAGGTAGTGTGTTATCTCCCATTTTATTTACAATCTTCATGTCAGATTTCCATGAAACAATCCCTCAAGGAGTTAAACATATAATATACACAGATGACATACTTATTTACTGTACAGATGAAAAATTGGAAATAATCAAGAAAAAACCAAAGATACTTTGTATAACATAGAAAAATGGAGCAGTTACTGGAAACTACAGATAGCTTATCAAAAGTGTTCAGCAGTAAACTTGTCCAGGCGCAGAGAAAATCCCGACTGGTCAATACAATACAATAATGAAAAAAATTAAATGGAAAGACACTCTTAAGTTCTTAGAATAATATTTACAAGAAATGGAAACTTCCAGTTCGTTCGTAACATACTTAAAATATAAAGCAGCTAAAAGAATAAACATTTTAAAAGCACTCTCTAATAAAAATTATGGAGCAAGATCACATCATCTAATGCAGTTGGCAAAATCATCTATCTGCAGTATTCTACACCACACTAGCAATATTTTAGCTTAACAAACCCCTCAGTCATAAAACCTTTAGAAACAATACAAACGTCGGCATTAAGAATTGCATTAGGATTACCCAGATTCACTCCTAATATTCTCCTACGAAAGATTGCTAATACTGGCACAATAGAATCTGAATTTAGGAAAATATCAAGCAAATTTTGGTTAAAGCATATCTCATTGGAACAACAATCACCTCTCAAAAAATATCATCCAAATCAGCTTCAATTCAGTTGGAAAAAAGATGTCACATACCCTAATGAAAACAATAGAGAAGAAAAACATTAAAATATCCCACTTCATTCAGTTTAAATACCCACAAATTCACTCTCCAAACAATTTCTCAATCCATGTAGACAAATACGATTTCCAAGATAAATCTCTCACCAATCAAGAAATTATTCAATTTTTCAATGATTTTGACAAAAGTCTACTAGACCAACCTAACAGAATAGCCACAGATGCATCTAAAAGAAGACATAACCTCTATTGCTGGATGGTCTGAAAAAGAATCTTTTGGATGCATAATTAATAATATAAACTCAGTCTTTTCTGGAAGCTATGGCGATCTGTCAAGCTATAGATGAATTAATCATTTACGAAAGAAGTAATATAATATATACAGATAGTAAATCTGTCCTTATGGCACTGATGGAATGTAACCAAAAAATCAGCAAGTATAATATTAAGATTAAAACACAAAATATGGCAGGCTTCAAAATTCTTCAAAGAACTTCAAATTATTTGGGTTCCAGCCCACAAAGATATTATAATAATAAATGAAAAAGCTGATAAACTAGCCAAAACGGTCACAAAGACAACGTATATATAGAGTGGATTACCATAGAAGACTTTTACTCATACATCAAAAGCAACATTAAAAAAAACCCAAGATAAAATATTCAAAAACAGTAAATATTACCTGAGGGTTGGAGACATCCCGGAGTGGAGCTCGATTGGAGATCTCTCGTCTCGCGCAAAGAGGATGTACTGCTCGCCAAAGCCTTGCTGGTGTTCTGCTGACTCCAGCGCTGCTTTGCCGGTTCAATCTGACTGATTCAGACAGATGCAGCTCATGCTATGCAGTTGATAATGCTGAACATATAATCTTATATTGCCCCAGATATAACCAGGACCGCAAACAATTTTTGCATAATTTAAAAATACAAGTGCAAATAACAAACTACAAACAGTTGGTCGAAATCATCACATCGAACCCAAAAAATCTAAAAACATTTATTAAATTCCTTATGAGTATCAACAGTTTTTGAAATAGATGTTCCTAGAATAATAGAGACAAAAGCCGGAGCAGCTAAAAGTCTCAGAACAGCTACCAACCAACCAACCAACCAATCTGACACGCTCCTCTTTTTGGTGCTCGATTAGATTATGGGGAACCCAACGGCAAACTACATTTTTCATATGTAATTCTTCATGAATGATTTTGTGTATGGCTGTGGGTCCAATATTAAGATCCTTCTGCATCATTTGATAAGTACAGCGATTATCATCCATTAACATTTTTCGTATGGCAGACACATTATCCGGGATTACTGCCGACGGCGACCTTCCTGTGTGTTCATCATCCTGAAGAAAATTGCGATCTCTTCTAAATTCTCTAAACCATCTTAATACAGTAGCACGAGCTGGAGATTCATCACCAAATGCTAATTGCAACCGTTGAGCGCACTCTTCTTGATTTAATCCTGCTTTAAAATCATAGAAAATCATTGCGCGAAAACGTTCTCGCGTCAACTCCATTTTCTCTTCTGTTTAAAATTTATTCTGCGCTGAACAAGTTGAAGTAAGTTAATAAAAAGTCGTTTTCTGTGTTAAAATACTTTGTATTTTAAAATTAAACCGTTATTTTTATTTTGTAAATTTTCGTCTGCAACGTATCTCAAAAATTTCAGAGTAATTCTCGTAGTAGTGAATCAAGCTTACATTATTTTAAATAATGTAGCGTGAATGATAGCGTGAATTTTTTACCATTTGGGAAATGAAAATGTTTATACCAGGATTTGAATTATAAAAAAGGTGTTGAACCTTAATGTTTAACTTTTTTGTGGTTACGATTATCTCATGAAATTGAGGGGAAAATACATGTAAGCTTTTTCTAAAATGTATGACATTTCAGATAATGAAATATGCTAATTTTCGAAATCTAAATTTAACTTATCAAATATCCATATTTATTAAATGCTTTGACTTTAGAAGAATTTTCTTATTCATAGCATTACAGAAACTGAAAATTTCCTTTAATATATAATTTGAACCAGAATTGTATTCAGGCTCTTTACTGATAGGATAAAAATTTTGATTTACTAATCATGCTTATTAAAATGTGGAATATAGTATATAAATTCTTCTATTGTTTACAAAAGATAATATTCATTCTGTAACATTAATTTTATAACTGTAACACTAATTTTTTAACTTGTAATTTTGTAACACTATAAAAAAGATGCATTTTTTAATTGAAAATTGTATATACTAATATTTTTATTAGAATTTAAGCCATGTATATTTTTATTACAATTAAATAAGAAACAAATAAATGATTATGGTATGCTTATATGGTTATTATTATTAAATAAATTATATTTTGAAAATAACTCTTATTAACAAATTTTAAAATATTTATTTGAATATTACATTCTGATAAATCTCCTTTTTGTAGCACATATTTGTTATAAATTATACTTTTAATATTCCTTATTAAAAATTAATATAAAGTAAATGACAAAGTTATTGTTCAAAGTTAAATTAAATTTAATTCGAGTGATATAAACTTATAAAAAAATCATCACATTTTAAGAGCGATGTAAGTAATATTTCGATTCCAAACCTGTAAATGTAATCTAAAAGTTTTCGATTAATGAAATTAATCTATATATATGTGAATATTTTGACAAAGTGCTCTTGCTGAAAAAATCAGTGAGCCAAAAATCTTATACATTTCATTCATAAAAATAATTACAATAAATAAATGTATTAAAAAATTAGATAATTTTGAAAATCTTAATCTACCTATATCAATTAGCAAAATTTCCAAATAAGCCATTAATACAATATGGGCTAAACGATAGAATAGGTTAATGAAATAATTGTAGCTCATATTAAGAATTAAAAAAAATATTTGAATGAAGAGAGCCCTCGCAAAGGATTATCAAATGGAATGTTCACATTGTTGAAGACATAGCATCAAATAAGATTAAGTTCTCTTACAAACTTGATTGTGGCAAAATTAGCAAGACGGAGAGAAAATTTACAGTATTTAAAATTATTTTTGCAAATATTCGTTTTAGTGACAAAAGATTTTCAGTAGGAAAGTTATACACTATTTTCAAAACTCCGAAATTTCATCAACTTGAAAATATTATTAAAAACATATTTGAAATATACGTAAAATAAAAACAAATGTTTGGTAGTTATTTTTTGCTTTTTAAAAAGCAACTTTTTTAATTTTGCATATAAATTGTATCAAATAATTTGTTTAGCTTGTTAACTTATTTCTCCCAAAAATTTTCTTCAAGTATCTTGAAAAAAATATTGTATGTAGAAGTTCTTGATCTGTTTAAATATTTATTAAGTAGCCAAGTTTATTTAAATCTCATAAATTTCATTTCAGAGATTAAACACGATGAAATTATGAACCCATAGAGCTGCATAGCCCTTATTGTTTGCTTTTAATTACTTAAAAACTACGTCATCCAGCTATACTGCTTTCTAGTAAGCGCCCACAATAAATTTTCTGTTAGAACTGGACGATATATTTGAATTATGCATGACAGACAAGATACTGTCACAGCCTTTACTTGAAAATTCTATTAACTCGCGTTTTGGAAGTTGATGAAGAAACAAAATAGATTAGCTGCTTTATAATTATACAGTCCACAGCTTAAAATAATACACTGGTAAGTGAAATAGGTCGGTAGGAATTAATATCATCAGATCTTTTACCTGGTTTAAGAATAGGAATAATAGTAGAGTTTCTTTTCTTGTTTTCGGGATTATTTCTGTTTTTCTATGATTTATTATAATGTTTAAATGGCCATTAAGGTTACAAGGCTTATGTACGTTTGCATAAGCCTTGTAACCTTAATGGCCTTGTAACCTTAATAAAGAAATTTTGTCAGAACCAACTGACGTATCTTTACGTAGAGCAATCGCTTCCTGAAATTTTGCCAGTGTAAAAGGTTGGTTATAGTAGTACTCAAGTCTAATAGTATCCCTTCTGAAATATATGATGTAGAATAATGGTTTGCAAAAAATATTGCTTGAATAACAGCATTAATTACTGAAGAAACTCCTTCATTTATGTATAAATACCAATGTGTGCATACGGATACTTTGTTCTGGATGTTTTTTGGTGATGATAATGATGTCGTGTTCATGGAGTGCGTGCAGAAACCCTAAATGTCCCCGAAGCTATCGATGACAGCCCTGGAGATCTATATAGCTTTATCTGTAAAAAGAAGCTCCACGGGATCATCTATACTGATGTTAAAAAGCTTGGCCAGCATTGCTGAAGATGCGTAGTGGAGACAGTCGGGTGTTATCTGGGCAGTGAGGACAGAGCCTGTTGTAGTTCCTTTGTCCAGCTGTAGAAATTCTCATGCCTTTCAAGTGTTTTGTTCTAAATCTAGCTATTATAGTTTAAATGGTTCTGTCGCTGTTTAATTCTGAAATGGAAATCTTTTTAACTTGCTGCCAAATTAATTTTCGGCTGGCAACTGCATTGGCGTCAATGAGGGCAAGCATTTGGATGGCTGAGGAGAATTAAGGGCCTTTTTAGTGAGCTCATCGCTATCTCATTGGCAGGGATATCAATGTGCTCCGGTATCCATTGTAAGGTGCAAGATGTTTGGATAGCAGTGATTTTGGGGATTAGTTCTATAATCTTATGACTGAGATGACATTTATCCTTTTGTATCACCTGTAATATCTTGTTTCAGAAAAAAATAATGATACCGTTAGATCCCTGGTAAACTTTAGATAGGAAAACCTCCAAAGCACCATTTATGGCCACAAGTTCTCAAGTATAGATGGAAGGAATTATCCCAACAGGAATACAGTGGCAATCCTGCTCATCATCTGGGCCGAAAAAGAGGGCTCCCGCTCCACCCCTATCGAGATTAGAGTCGGAGGAGTCATCCGTATAGGCGACTGCTAAGCTTAGAGTTGAGGTTGTGAGTTCTTTGACTATGTGGTCGCCTTTCACTTTTAATTGTGCAACAGGTTCTTGTCTTCATGCAGGGTTGCAAAAGGTTTGTTATTTTTTTTAAATGCAGTAAATATTTTTGGAATGTCTGGCAATGATATTGCATTTCCCAACAGATGGCGATAGCAACGAGGAAGTTCGGCTGCAATCTTCTTGTATTGCACACATGCATTCACTTTACATGATCATAAGCGATAGGCCACGATTATCTTTTCTGACCCAGTGGATAACTACATTTTGAGTTCCATCAAAGAGGATTGGATTTAGAAAAGAATTGTATTCATTTTCGTAACTAAAATAAATAAAATTGGTTGGTTAACCTAAATTGGTATACAGTTTTTACTTCCTTATCTTACTGTTAGTCGGTAAAATCAAGACTATGAAGGGAGATAAAAGACTCACAAATATTAAAATAGAACCAAACGTCTAAAAAGTTTCCTTGAGGAATATACACATTTATTATAAAAAATAGTTTAAAAAAATTCTATTACCAAGAGCTCCCTACCTTCATTTGGAAGACGTGCTGGGCTGTAAATTTGTGTTGGATTAGATTTATCAATAGCAATAAAGAGACCTCCTTCCCGATCAGTGTCTCTGTCATAGCAAAATATAATTTTGCAGTTAAAAATCTTGCTTTAGATCTTGGATCTTGTTTTTTCAAGAAAGTTTCCGAATGAACAATAACGTTTAATGGGTTAAAGTAAGAGAACGTGAAATAAGGATGCTAATTAGTAACACTTCCAGTATTCAATGATAAAATTGAAGGGATATTATGCATGAAGATGTAGAAAAATGTAAGAAAAAACCGCCTCTGAATGTATGCTTTTCGAATATGCTAAGAAGGGCTTTGGGAACATTTCTGGCTAACTTTAACTCAATGTTTTGGATTGAAACAAAAAATTTCTTAAATACTTAATTAACCTTTCTAAGTCTTTTATTCTTTCAATTTTTTTTCACTTTAGAGTAGTATTAGTTTAATTCTTTTTGTATAAGGGATCATTTGGCTTTTTATGATTCATTATCAGCACAAATAATTTATTAAAATGACGTTTTTATCTTTCTTTTTAATATGCTTTGTTTCAAACATTTGTGATTCTATTAGACTTCTCTTTCCAGACAGTATGTTTTGACTTAATTTTACAGCTATGTATAAGCTTATACAGGTTATCGTATTTTCATCATCTTCACACAAGTTGCATCATGACTTTGGATGCTTGCTTTATTCTTCCCGTTTGATTCGATTGAGGGATACGAAGACTCGCACCAGCTTCATAGAGATTTCTCGATCTTTGTCTTTACGACAGTTTGAGGGAGAAATCTGATCCTCAGCAAAAGGAAATCTATCGAAATTCTGTAACAACAGCAATAAAAAACTTGGAGCTTAAATGACGATGTCACTCCTGAGTTGGCACCCTTCTCTTCATATCTAGACTTCAGCAACCGAAGGACTTTACACATCAACCAGAACATGTTCCTTACCCACGTAATCTAGTAACCCAGTGAGGTAGAATGTGATCACCCTCCCAATCACAAGTCGAGAGAAATGATGCTTCACTTTTATGATCTTAACAGAAACTAAGCCACTAAAGCTCACATTTTAACAAAGGAAAAAAAAAAAATACTTAACACTACTATGATCCAATTCAAGTTCAAGAATGTGTACCAATGTTTGATTCATACAAGAGGGCGGCGAATCAAAAATTTTGCACAGGACACCGAAAATTCCGAGTTATTTCTGTTGTAGAAAATAAGATATAAATATATACTATTCAAATTATACTTATGAGACTATTCAAATTATACTTATGAGATTAACAATTTTCACAATCAGTGTGTGAATGTAAACTGATCTTCAACTTTACATTGTCTCAAAAAGCATAGATTTCCAGCAGTGAAATAATCTTTTTTTTTTTTTCCCCCATTGGTTTATTCATATTAAATAGTACTTCCTTTTGATTGCATTTCCTGTATCTTCAGGCTTAAATTTAAATTGATTTCTCATTCATAATCCTAAAAGCGCTCGATTACACAAATTCATCAGTTAAATTTCATCCCATATTATATAGAAATAATATAAATTTCTATTTAATGAACTTTCTATATTTCTTTTTATTTTTAGAAATTCGTTAGGTAATTATTGCAACGAGTGTTTTACATTCATTATAACAGTATAATTTGAATGATTACAAACAATTTCAAAAGCAAAGAGTGATTACTAGTATTGGGTTAAAGGTTATAATTATAAAAAAATACATGTATGTGTTCTAGTCAATCAGTACCATACAATGCATGTAAGCATTGTACAATATATAATAAATACTCTAAAAGTTTCTTAATATAATATTTTCTCTGTTCAAAATTTTCTAAATACGCACTAGAAGATAGTGTTGAAAAGAAGGGAAAAAAATCATTTCCAGGAATAAATCTGGTTTTTTTCTCTTGAGAATTTAAAAAAATTCCAGGGAATTTTCAAAGATCACGACAGTTTTAAAAATTTTCAACTGATTAAGAATTCCTTTACTCAGATATTTCTTAAAATAAATGAAATTCTACTGGTTTTATGATTTTTACTACTAATTACAGTAATAGAAAGTTTTCCAGGAAAAGAATATTATGCGTCAATGACCAATTTAGAGTAACATCAAAAATTAATGTAGTGATTTTTTTTTCTTTTTCTGTATGAATTCAGGAATTTATTATAACAGAAACATGGAAATGTCAATATTTATTCTGACAATCCTGGAAAATATATCTTAATATATTTTATTAAATATTAATTCAGTATTTTTATTATTTTAACACACACACACACACACAAATATTTTTTTTTCTTTTTCAGAATGAAGCCAATTAACTTCTTTATGAAAAAACAAAACACTTTTTTTTGCATATTTTGGTAGTTCATTTAACTTATTTCATTTATACGAGAAAAAACAATACATTAAACGCAAAATGATTGGGTAAATATTTTCCCTTAAAATTCCCAAAAATTCCCTTTTTATTCCCAAAATTATCGAATAAATTTCCATAGTTCAAAATTCCTCGAAATTTTATATTTATAGTAGGAGATCATTTATCAAACATTCAGTATTTTAAATGGCAGTATCTTTGATATGACATTGTGATGTGTCAACAACATCTCTCTTCTCGATACCTTTCAAACTGATTCCTGAAACAGGAATAACTTGCAAAATCCCTGTAGAAGAATTCGCATTCTTCAGGAAAATTATTGGAATGCCTGTATGTTTTGTCTTGATAACCACTTAGATTAACTTTTGTGATAAACAATAAGGGAAAATTAAAATGATGATATGTAATAAAAATAAATATGATTTCCATGTTGCATACCTAGCCTCAGTTCATTGAGTTACTAGGTTTGTGTTATTAGTATGATGTTGGTTTTTACGTTAAAATAAAAAAACAAATTTTGCTTTTTTGATGCAGATAATTTTTATCTTCAATCCAACACCTGACACACTAATATTTTTTCTTCTCATGGTCTTATTTCATTTACACTTTCTACTTTATTTCATAAAGTTATTATTTGGCAAATGAAAAGTCAGTATCTTCTACAACTTTTCAGTTAATCATTAAATGTTCATAATTTATTCTACCTTCAATAAGATGTGTTAAGTTATATATATTTCAAAATAAGCAAATCAACTCTTTAAGTTAGTTTTCACTACAAAAATTTAGAAATTTTGTTGTTAAATTTACGTTTTCAGTGTAATAAAATAAAATTGCGACTATAATTGAATATATACAGTGATTTGCATATGCAAGTTAAACATCAATAATTTGCAATTCTCGATGTCATTACACTTATCAAATTTAAAATATTTTTACTTCAGTTAAATAAAGTTAAATAATGCTAAAAATATTTCAAATATTTTTAGCATTGCTAACTTTTAACAGTTTGTTTTTAAATGTCATAAGCAGTTTCACAACAACGTGCATATTTTAAAAGCGCTAATAATTAATTAAAAATTCGATATTCATCTCCATTCTAATATTTAACTTGAAAAATTATTTATCATTATGTGTAAAAATATTTTCTCCTACTAATATTGAGACATTATTATAGGACATGAGTAATTTCTTTTACACAATTTTTATATACTATATGATGTATATACTCAATTCATAATATTATACTTCTCTTTTATTGTATAATAGGTCTCAAAACCTTCATTAACGTGCCCTCACAATAGACTATCTCATTGAAATGATTTAGACTTTTCATTAAAATTGAAAAATACACGTATTATACAATTATACTTGTTATCAAATTTTAAATTATTTAAAAGAACCTCTCCTTAGCACTTAAATAAAAATGTAGCTTAGGCATTCCATAATTTTGAGAGAAACAAATTTTCTATCTTTCAGAGTTATGTATATTTTATAAAACACAAATTTTAAAAATAAATGTGATATATCTTCAAACCACACCTCAGTCAGAAGTATAAAATAACGCCTCTTTGAAAACGTTTAATGAAATATTAAAAATTCTTTTTATTGAATAATCTAACAATAAAAGAGCTTGATATTGTATATTGCCAGAGTTAATATTGTGCAAAGTCAAATATTCCTTGAAATTATTCTTAATGTTTCCTTATTAATCGCATTATTTGACTAATCCTTTCATAGGAGGCGTGGCTAAATATTTATGCGTGTCGAACTTTATCTGATTCGGAAAACTTTGTAAGAATCTCTAAATAAATAATAAAATTTTAAATACTATTATCCTTATAAAAATGCAGTATATTTTTTCTCTCAAGATTTTTGACATTCACATAGCTGCTTTGAATACATATGAACATACTAATAAACGAAATTAACTGAGTACGCCCAATATGAGAAGAGACTTGTGCCACGTCCCTTAAAAGATTGAAATAAAATGCTTAATCAGTAGAAATTGAAAATAAATTTATAATAAAAATTGAGACAGAAACTAAATGTACTTAAAACATTCAGCTAAATTAAAATGTTTAATTTAGAGCAGAAAAGTGTATTTCACATAAAAAAATATAACATGGTTTCTTAATAATAACTACCACTTATTTTATAAAACAATTATTTCTATACTATATATAATTGTAATTTCTATTGTACAGTGCCCAGATGAGCATCGGTGGTCCGGTGTGCGGGCTTCAAACCCGTAGCTGATGAGAGTCAGAGTGGTTCGATTCCACCTTCTGGGCGAAAGATTATAATTGATTGTTCGATTTGATAGTTTTTTAGTTATTCCTAATTTAAATTAAAAAATTATTTAATTTACAGTATGTGCTTACAACGAATAATGCAGAAAAAAAATATTCCGGTATAACATTGTAAGAATTTCTCATACTTTCGTGTTTTTATAGAATTTAGAAAGTAAATTTAGTTATTAACACAAATATATATATATATATTTCTAATGAAATTCTAAATTGGTGGAATTATACAATTCACGTTCGTTTTTACGAACACACATTTTAGGAACTATAGCTGTGATGGCGACCCGTGGATTAGACACTGACCCACAATTGCTATAAAACTATTTGTTTGTTTAGGCAGATTTATTTGATTTTCTAATTAGCGTGGATAATTTATAATCAATTAGCATTTTTTCAAGCACTGTATTGAGACAAATGCAATTTAAATGCTGTCTTTAACCTTCAGTTCGATCATTACAATTCTAAAGTTTAACAAATGAAAACAAATTCGCTTGTCGTATTTGAAAAAAAAAAAAGTGAAAGTGCTTACAAAATAATAAGAATTTTTATAATGAAACCTCATAAAAATGTAAGAATTTTTACATATTTATGAGGTTTCGTTTGACGGTCGAAGAATGAGTTAGTTTCATTGAAAGTTTGTTGAAGTTCATTGAAGTTTTGTTGCAGTTGAAGAAACGTACGTGTTGTGAACTCAAAGTGAAGAGGAAAATTATAAAAGAAGCCGGAAAAAATATTAAATAAGAAAAAATTGAAAAAAATATAGAATTCCAAAGAAAAGCCTCTCGACGAGTATTTAGAAATTCGGAAAATATTCCTTGAAATAGTAAACTCTATTAGCATAGATACCCTCTCTCGAAAATATTGCAGAGCAACAAAGTATCCTTAACTTGGAACGTGTTAACATACTTGGCTGAAAAATAAAAAAGATTGAACATTATTGTTAGTGGTAATATCTGTAAAATTATGTATGATTATCCACTTGCTCTGTAATGAAGCAGAACATAAAAGATTTCAAAGTTAAGATGGTTGGCCCTAAAAATTTAAAATATGCCTGTTTAAGATTTAGAATCGCCGGCCAACTTGCTTAGTGGTCAGCATGCCTGACTACGGGTAGGGAGGTCCTGGTTTCGAATCCCGGTTCAGGTATATGGATGTACTTTCTCTCTGTCTCTATTTTGTCTTTGTCCTTTCCTTGTGTTTGTGAACGAAGTATGAATTATGCCTACCTTATAAACGGGTCCCTATGGCATGTGTGAGGGTGCGATGGTGACTCATAACCGTGGTGCGCCCGGGACAACGCCTTGGCGGTAAAGAGGTCGCTGTTTATGGCCGGTTCCTTGGGTATAAGGGGACGATACATACCGACATACCCCGACCAATTGGGGGGGAAAAAAAAAAGATTTAGAATATTGTGTGGTAAAAGTGGAACTGGGGATAAAATTTCGGAATTTGAATGGAAAGAAGGAACATTGAAATCCCTACTTTACTAGTATGTCCTACAGGATGTTTCTAACGCTGAATGAGACCGGTTTGTTTTTCAAGATCTTACCCGAAAGAACACTTAGTTTTTTTATGTCATAAATGTAACGTGCGTAAAATGGCGAAGCCAAGAATTACAGCGTTGCTTGTAGCCAACATGAATGGAACAAAATAACTGTCTTTGTTTTGCATAGGAAAATATTAAATATATAAAGATCTAGTATTTAAACCCTAGATCTTTACAAAATATTCAAAAACTACTAGCTACATATCATTCTAACATTAAAGTTTATAGATGAATGGAAGTTTTTATAAAATTTGCCTGAGAGACTTAAATCGATATTTTATGAGAAAACCATGAAGTTCTAATTTTTGATAACTGCATGGCTCACGTTAAATCTTGAATCTGGAATCGTTTTGTGTGTAATCCCTCACTCCAAATGCAATTTCTGTAATACAGTCCATGGATCAGGGCATAATCAACATTGTCAAGAGTAAATATCATAGGATACTTTTGCGAAGAGTCATTATGGCTTGGAGGTGGAGTGGCATTATGAAATTAACATTTCAGTAGCAATACATTTGCCAATGTTTGGAACAATGTTGGATGTTGAAGGAAAGACAATATCAAGAACATTTCAACATCCACTCTTTATTAAGGAACCCACTGTAACCAAAGAAAGCCAAGGTATTTTACCAGATGACTTGAATAAAGATGAGTCCCTCGTGCATGGACTCCTTTGCTGCTTGAAATTTCTTTTGAGGACTTTTGGAATATAGACTCACATGTAATATGTACGGAAGAAATATAGGATGGTGAAGTTATTGAGAATATAATGAATGAGAACGAAAAAGAGCTTTCAGATATCGAACAAGAATAAAATGATATAGTGCAAAAATTGCAGGCAAAACAAACAGCTGAATGTCTAACAGGACTAAAGCACTTTTGGGCGGGAAAAAAACAACAATATTCTTGTATACATTCAAAGATAAAATGGAAAATATCTTTTAAAAAAATTGTTGTTTTTAAACAGAGAAAGATATATACTTACTTTTAACCTGATTCAATAAAGTGAAATTAAGTACCGTTTTCTGTATGAATCTAATTTTGTATGCGTTTTAATAATGCATTCTAAATTTTCTAATAGTTTATTTATCAAAAAGTAATTTGGTAAAAAAAAGAACATATAATCTAATACATTATTTCTCCATTTTACGAACTGTTTTGTATGTCCCTAAAGAGTTAGTAAAAACGAGCGTCTACTGTTTATAAGTTTATTTTAATGGGTGGAAACAAAACAAAACAAAACAAAAATAATAATTGTTCACTACTCACAATCCTAATCTATATATTTTAATATGCTGCAACTTAATATCTATAAATTAGAACATATATACATCGCAGATTGCTTAGCATTTCGTGAAATTATATATTTATTTAGAATATTAGTGGCGTGATAATAATATGTATCAGTGCTATAAATTCGTAAAAAAAACCTTTATATATATTTTCCATTCATTATATATTTTACTCGATTGACAAAACATGATAAAACTATTCATTAAAAGACTAAAAGTTTTATTTTAAGTCTAAATTTACTTTTGTATTGACAATTTAAATGTTAAACAGCTTTGAAGTTAGCTAGTCCATAATTTTAATTACTGGAGAATCTTAAATATGTACTACTCATTTCATTTATTTTAGGTCAAGAAGGAATTATATTATTGCTATTATTATTTTGTTCTTAATATATCAATTTTTGAAACTTTTATTTCAGACAAGTGCAACATAAGAAAAATTTTCAGCGATGTCGTTAAGATAGATACGCAGATTTTTAAATACTTATTTTCTATATATATTTAAAAAATATGATTTATTGTTTATAGAACTAATAATAAAAATCATGACAATTCGAGAATTCATAACTTTCAATTTTGCTTCTCGTATCAAGTCACTGCTTATTTTCTTTTCTATACTTTTTAAAATGAAAGAAAATCAAACTTTTCTATATATATATTAGGTTTTCCATATCTTTTGTTTCACCAGCAAAATTGTTATACTATTCTATAATTGAGACAAGTTGGTCACATAATAAGCTTTATTGATTAATCTTAGGAGTTCTTCCTTTTGAATTCCTAACGATGATATATATGTACTTATATCAGAAATTAAGGGATCAATAGTTCAAATATTTTTTAATTTACTGTAGACAAATTACCTTATTTTGTGTCTTTATGATCCTTTTCTGTTTAACATAGTTTCTAAGTGAAGGACTCCCAAGTTTCTCTTCTTCTTCTTTCTTTCTTTTCTTTTCTTTTCTTTTTCTTTTTTTTTTTTCTTTTTTTTTTTTTTTACGTAGAGCTGTTTTAAGAACTGTTCTTCATAGACCCCATACATTTTCTTACATTTAAAGAAGCATACAACATAGTAATTGCGGTATTAATAATTACAGATCATTCATTTCATTTAAAAATAATAATTTAAGTAGGAATATGAATAAAAATTGTAAAAAGTGATTCATCAGGTTTATGTTTTATTTATTTATTTTTATTTTGTAGATGACAACCTTCTATAAGCACTCGCTCGTTTTACCGAACATGTGAATAATTGAATGAAAAATCTTCTTCATCATAGTCATCCATGACTAATAATTCTTTATAATTTACTTTTAATTTACTTTTTATACTTAACTCGTGTCACTAACATCCACCATTAACCATTGCTGTGTAATTGTTAACCTCGTCTTCTAACAATCCATGGAGTGATTTAAATCAATAATCCAAATGATTAAAATGCTTTCTTAAAGTAGTGATTCGTAAATACGACATACCTTGAATCTTACAATTTTTCAACAACACATAAAAACATTTTAAATCGTATTATTATGGATAAATATTGATGTATTATATTAGAAATTGACGAAGCAAATATAGAATATTTTTAGATTTACTTGTTTTATATATTAGTGTTGTAATATGAAATATTAAATGGTTCTTTGGTTGTAACTATTCCCTTAATTTCTTAATTCAAAGGCTAATAGAAATTCAAAATAAATATATTTTGAGCTCCAAATCTGCTCATATGCACTTTTTCTTCTATTCTAATGCGAACACCACAACAATTATGAATAGAAACAAAAAAACTACATTAAATTCGCAATATTTTAAATTTGTTTTAAGACACAAAAATGCTGGCATTAGCTTTCAAGAATTTTATTTTTAAATTCTTATCTTTGTTACTTTTCATTGCTTGTATTGCAAAAATTTAAGCACATTAACTTTCCTATGTTATCATAACCAAAAGCATAGCTTCTTTTATTCAGTTGAAGTATTACTATTATAGGAATAATTTTCATCTCCTTTACAGTATCAATGGTCTTTTTTTTAAAGCAAAAGTATGGATTAACATATTTGTTTCTTTAATACTAGCAAATAAATTAAGAATTTCTTTCTTTCTTTTTTTTTTTTTTTACATGCATTCA